>JAUCMX010000028.1:16007781-16045281 GCA_033459395.1 Hemibagrus guttatus | reverse complement strand
CCCTGTCGCCGGTTCACCACTGTTCCTTCCTTGGACCAATTTTGATAGATACTGGCCACTGCAGACCGGGAACACCCCACAAGAGCTGCAGTTTTGGAGATGCTCTGATCCAGTGGTCTAGCCATCACAATTTGTACCTTTGTCCAAGTCGCTCAAATCCTTATGCTTGTCTATTTTTCCTACTTCTAACACATCAACTTTGAGGACAAAATGTTCACTTGCTGCCTAATATATCCCACCCACTAACAGGTGCCATGATGAGGAGATCATCAGTGTTAATCACTTCACCTCTCACTGCTCATAATGTTATGGCTGATCCGTGAATTGTATCACTATAAACCAACATGGTATATAAATGGTATACAAAGGTGTTGGGATTTTTCCCATTCTTAAATGTCTTTGGCATTTCTTTAGTTGGGTCCTAAATATAAATCCCGAATAAAAAAGTGAGAAAAAATGAACTATGTGAAAATCAACACCAAATTATTGTGAAAATCTGTTTTTCTGTGACCCTCTCAATGCCCAAATCAGTGGTGAAGAAGGAAACATGTGGAGTCTGGCCTGATGCTCAGCTTTGAAAGAGATTGAAGCCATTACATCAACAAATAAAGAGGCGAAAAGATAAGATAAGTCTCCGTAAGATGAAGCTCACAGTAACAGAAAGCTTGGAAAAAGTTCAGAGATCTCAAGACTTGTTCAATTACCCACCACCACCACCACAGACACACACACATACACACACACACACACACACACACGTTCAGACACACACCTCATTTAGACTTCATATGACTCACCACTGGTTTTGCTAGCAGTGTAGCAAGCTCCCAGCTTCTTGGCTTGGCAGATATACGCACAGGGTCAGAGTTTGTTAACAGTTTCTTATTAGAATTAGAATGCAAGTCAGTGGAACAGCAAATATTCCATAAAATCTCAGCATAAATATCACCAATCTGTCCACATTCAACATCACATATATTGTACATATCTAAATTTCTAGGTACAACTATTTAGCTTCCACTGCTATATCAATGACACAGCGCTATGTTTCAGCAAAACCAGATGACAGACACCAGATTAACATTGTCGAGCAATGTGTAAAGGATTTGGGTAGAGATTATGTTAAGATCAACATGAGAAAAAATGTAGAGAACAAACAGTTGTCTGTTCATCTGGAAGAGGGCAAAGCACAGAGTTACTTGAAGCAACCGATCCTTTATGAATAATAGTCAATTCCTTCCTTAACACTAAGAACTAAATCCTTTAAACTCACTTCATGTTACGGGACAGAAGGCACGGAGACAGAGATTCACTGTTCGTTAGTTTATTGAACCAAGCAGCAGAGTGAAACTGTCGGGGTTGAATGAAATGGAGATGAATGGAGTTGGAGGATAGGAGAGAGAAATACTGCCCTTTGATGTATGCCGTGGAGGAGCTGGATGTGACGGCTGGAACGGGAACAGAGCTGGAGGTAGAAGACGAACACACACACACACACATGGGGAGACACGGGATGCGGAGAAACACTAAACACAGGAGCGGAGAATATGTCTCGACTTGCAGAGTGAGTCCTTCAGTCTAAAACGAGACCGGACGGTAAGTGGTGTGTGTGGGTGCCCTTTATGTGGGAGGTGATTGAGATGGTGATTGGGATGGTGATTGGGATGGTGATTGGGATGGTGATTGCGTGCAGGTGTGTGTGGTTAGAATTCGGGCGAGTGAGTGCGTTGTGATTGGTTTTCGTTGGAGCCTGGGGTGTCTGTGACACTTCAACCTTTTGCTAGAAAAAGTTGTAGCTCGGTAGTCAGCCATAAATATATATATTATATATTTATATAATATATATATTAAATATATATATATAATATACAGTGGTGTGAAAAAGTGTTGGCCCCCTTCCTGATTTCTTATTTTTTTGCATGTTTGTCACACTTTAATGTTTCAGATAATCAAACACATTTAAATATTAGTCAAAGATAACACAAGTAAACACATCATGCAGTTTTTAAATGAAGGTTTTTATTATTAAGGGAAAACAAAATCCAAAACTACACTTTTTCACACCACTGTATATATAAGAATAACATTCATAAACTCTATCAGTCAAGATTTAGGCCTCATCACAGTTTTGAAGCTGCGCTGGTTAAAGTGGTAAATGACCAATTACTGGTCTCTGTTCAGAGTTGTTTCTTCTTGCCTTCATTGTTTGATCTTGATCAGTTTTTTGTACTACAGCTCTAGATATATTAAAACGTTGTTGGTGTTAAGGGAATCGCTCTCTTCTGGCTCATAGCTTAGGAGTCAGTAACACACAGCTAGAAGACTCAACAAAGTTGAGGAATGTGTCAAGAACATTACCCTGAATGCTGAGTAACTTCGTCCTACTCATCTCGAAGAGAGAGGTACTTTTAATAGCACAACAAGTAGCTTTTCCTCCACTGGCTTGCAGTAGAGATTCAAAACACTGATGCTTGCCTACAAAGCCAAGAATGTTGCAGCACCTCAAAGCTCTTATTACTCCTTGCACTGCACCTCGCTGCCTCAGATCTTCTAGCACTGCTCGACTGGTCCCACCATCTCTCAGGGTAAGAGGTAGGTATACGCTAAAATTCTTTTCTGTTCTGGCACCGAGGTGGTGGTGGCTCAAACTGGGAGATGTGGTAGCTTAGTGGTTAAGGTCTTGGAATACTGAGCACTTTTGTATGTCGCTCTGGATAAGGGCGTCTGTCAAATGCCAGAAATGTAAATGTAAGCTAGAACGTAAGCTTTGTGATTATGTAGAAGGTATGGATAGACTTTCAGTTTCATCATGCACAGCAGGGCAGCATGGCTCCTCATGCAGGTGAGCTGTTTTTCAGCTGACAAAGCACTTGGCCCAATGGCCACGCCCTCGGCTTAGACAGAACCAGCTAGGCTGCTAGGGTGCCATGAAAATCGGTGTTCTATCTTAATTTATTTTTTTTCAGAAGCATATGATCTTCTTAAATGGATATGTTTCCCTGAGATATTTTAAATGCTGGTGAGTCATTGTACTCATCTTCATGCCAGAAAAGAAGATAGAATCTCACGGCTCGTGCACTTTAGGGTTTGTTTAGAGTTGGTGTTTCAACTAATAGGCTGAAACTGATATGCATAATGGGCGAGGTTTAAAAAATGGCTGGTGCATTGAAAACAAGGATTCAGTGGATTCAAACAAATCTGTGATTTTTACAGCTAATTATTAGATTTACTTAAATAAATATTTAACATTCTGTACTAAATAAATTCAGTATTACATTTTAAATTTATTCAGGAAGATTATGATGGTTCTCACATTTTGTAATCATCACATTTTGAAATCGTTAATCAAACATCTTTTTAATAATAGGCATCTTATATTTCTTATTTGCTTAAGGTGAATTGGGATAATAACATATCCATGCCACTCTCCAATGACTCCAGTGTCTTTATGTTCTTGTGGCCAGTCAGTCAATATTTCTGCATCTCTCTTCTTTTAGAATAAAACGTTTCCTATATGTACTTTATGATCATAAAGTAGATCTCCAGATATTTGAATTGTTAATAAATTCATTCTTGGCCACATCTTACTAAAAAGCCCCACCATGTCATCTCACCAGCCTCAAACTTCTTCCTTACTGAGTTTCACAAGATTTCAGCTTTAATTCAGAGAAGTTCATCAAGACCTGGTGTTTGTTTTTCCCATCCATATTTTTTCCTTATGTCAGGTCTGCAACTTGTTGGAACTTGTGGTGAAGGTGATGGCTCATGGCAAATTTCACACTGCACACAGTCAGTTGGTGCTGGAAGAAGGAACCCGCTCACTCACTCGCTCACTCACTCAGTCAGTCGCTCGCTCGCTCACTCACTCACTCACTCGCTCACTCACTCGCTCACTCACTCACTCGCTCACTCATTCACTCACTCACTCGCTCGCTCGCTCACTCACTCACTCACTCGCTCACTCGCTCGCTCACTCACTCAGTCGCTCGCTCGCTCACTCACTCACTCACTCGCTCACTCGCTCACTCACTCACTCACTCACTCGCTCACTCACTCACTCACTCACTCGCTCGCTCACTCACTCACTCACTCGCTCACTCGCTCACTCACTCACTCACTCACTCGCTCACTCACTCACTCACTCACTCGCTCGCTCACTCACTCACTCACTCACTCGCTCACTCGCTCGCTCACTCACTCAGTCGCTCGCTCGCTCACTCACTCACTCACTCACTCGCTCACTCGCTCACTCACTCACTCACTCGCTCACTCACTCGCTCACTCACTCACTCACTCGCTCACTCACTCGCTCGCTCACTCACTCACTCACTCACTTGCTCACTCACTCGCTCACTCACTCACTCACTCACTCAGTCGCTCGCTCGCTCACTCACTCACTTGCTCACTCACTCGCTCGCTCACTCACTCACTCATTAACTCCCTCCCTCCCTTGCTCACTCGCTCACTCACTCACTCGCTCACTCACTCACTCACTTGCTCACTCACTCACTTGCTCGCTCACTCACTCACTCACTCACTCACTCACTCACTCACTCACTCACTCACTCACTCATTCACTCACTCACTCACTCACTCACCCACTCATGTATATATATATATATATATATATATATATATATATATATATATATATATATATATATATTTCAAGTTTCCAGGGTTGCACAGTCTCCACCCATTCCCTATCTAATTACTTTTTCCTGAAATGATCAGTTTGTTTAAAAGCCTGATCCTAATGACTATAACTTCATCCTAAATTAAAAACTCAGTATCAGTATTTCACTATTTAGCACTCTATCTACTTTCCCAGCTGAACTGAGAGGATTGTACACTTTTTCCAGCCTGTAGGTGTCAGTGTTTATCTAGACCTGACCCTGTCCCGCTGCTTCTCTTTCTTTTTTCTTCCACATTTCACATTTATCACCTACTGATGTTGTTCTTCTTGTTTATTTCATGTGCCTGTCTGTTTATTTGCACCATAAATCATCAGTGACACTGATACTAACATATTAGTTTTCTACCCATCCCGAGGCATCTAGAGATGTACCAGCTCTAGTTGGATTCTTCACAATCAAAGAGAAGAGGCCAACCCCATGAGGACTTTGAGGACAACAACCTCCTAATCAATACACAAAATAACGTTCTACATATGCTGTATCTCCATCATGGAGCATTTGAAGGCTTCAGCATGGAGGAGTTGGAGTTGAAGCTATAATAAACTCAGGTGTTGAGCTAGTTTATGAGTTACTCAGGAGCTCCTGCTTACACAACTCCAACTGACTGTATATGACTGTAGAAAGGACATTATTCATAATCACACTCTCTGGTGTTTATAATCATTCATAATCACACTCTCTGGTGTTTATAATCATTTATAATCACACTCTCTCGTGTTTATAATCATTCATAATCACACTCTCTGGTGTTTATAATCATTTATAATCACACTCTCTGGTGTTTATAACCATTTATAATCACACTCTCCGGTGTTTATAATCTTTTATAATCACACTCTCTGGTGTTTATAATCATTTATAATCCCACTCTCTGGTGTTTATAATCATTCATAATCACACTCTCTGGTGTTTATAATCATTTATAATCACACTCTCTGGTGTTTATAATCATTTATAATCACACTCTCTGGTGTTTATAATCATTCATAATCACACTCTCTGGTGTTTATAATCATTTATAATCACACTCTCTGGTGTTTATAATCATTTATAATCACACTCTCTGGTGTTTATAATCATTTATAATCACACTCTCTGGTGTTTATAACCATTTATAATCACACTCTCCGGTGTTTATAATCTTTTATAATCACACTCTCTGGTGTTTATAATCATTTATAATCACACTCTCTGGTGTTTATAATCATTTATAATCACACTCTCTGGTGTTTATAATCATTTATAATCACACTCTCTGGTGTTTATAATCATTCATAATCACACTCTCTGGTGTTTATAATCATTTATAATCACACTCTCTGGTGTTTATAATCATTTATAATCACACTCTCTGGTGTTTATAATCATTTATAATCACACTCTCTGGTGTTTATAATCATTCATAATCACACTCTCTGGTGTTTATAATCATTCATAATCACACTCTCTGGTGTTTATAATCATTCATAATCACACTCTCTGGTGTTTATAATCATTTATAATCACACTCTCTGGTGTTTATAATAATTTATAATCACACTCTCTGGTGTTTATAATCATTTATAATCACACTCTCTGGTGTTTATAATCATTTATAATCACACACTCTGGTGTTTATAATCATTTATAATCACACTCTCTGGTGTTTATAATCATTTATAATCACACTCTCTGGTGTTTATAATCATTCATAATCACACTCTCTGGTGTTTATAATCATTCATAATCACACTCTCTGGTGTTTATAATCATTCATAATCACACTCTCTGGTGTTTATAATCATTTATAATCACACTCTCTGGTGTTTATAATAATTTATAATCACACTCTCTGGTGTTTATAATCATTTATAATCACACTCTCTGGTGTTTATAATCATTTATAATCACACTCTCTGGTGTTTATAATCATTTATAATCACACTCTCTGGTGTTTATAATCGTTTATAATCACACTCTGGTGTTTATAATCATTTATAATCACACTCTCTGGTGTTTATAATCATTTATAATCACACTCTCTGGTGTTTATAATCGTTCATAATCACACTCTCTGGTGTTTATAATCATTTATAATCACACTCTCTGGTGTTTATAATCATTTATAATCACACTCTCTGGTGTTTATAATCATTTATAATCACACTCTCTGGTGTTTATAATCGTTTATAATCACACTCTGGTGTTTATAATCATTTATAATCACACTCTCTGGTGTTTATAATCATTTATAATCACACTCTCTGGTGTTTATAATCATTCATAATCACACTCTGGTGTTTATAATCATTTATAATCACACTCTCTGGTGTTTATAATCATTTATAATCACACTCTCTGGTGTTTATAATCATTTATAATCACACTCTCTGGTGTTTATAATCGTTTATAATCACACTCTGGTGTTTATAATCATTTATAATCACACTCTCTGGTGTTTATAATCATTTATAATCACACTCTCTGGTGTTTATAATCATTCATAATCACACTCTCTGGTGTTTATAATCATTCATAATCACACTCTCTGGTGTTTATAATCATTTATAATCACACTCTCTGGTGTTTATAATCATTTATAATCGCACTCTCTGGTGTTTATAATCGTTTATAATCACACTCGCTGGTGTTTATAATCTTTTATAATCACACTCTCTGGTGTTTATAATCATTTATAATCGCACTCTCTGGTGTTTATAATCGTTTATAATCACACTCGCTGGTGTTTATAACCATTTATATTCACACTCTCTGGTGTTTATAGTCATTTATCCTTTTATTCCAATTATTCCTTCTCACACCAGTTTTCTGGGGTTTTTTCTGTTTCCTGCTTCCTGGTTTAAATCACTGATGTTATACTCTGACCAAAACTCATGGTCAGCAGATTTTTCTTCTTTTTTTTTTAGACGGGTTAGTGCTCAGTGTGTAGTGTACGTACTGTTTATTGGGATTTGACCAAATTAGATTAAACTGACTCCTGGTTGAACAAATAAATCCACTAGCTAGAAGATAATATACATAAACATGTTCAAACATATAATAATACCTAAAGTGACTAGTTTACTAGTGACTAGTGAATAGTCTGTTACACAGACACTATTATGTGGATTTTTCTGGAAGGAGTCTCCAGTTTCACCAGCAGAAACACAGTCTCCAAGACAGAGGAGTTTGTGCTAATGTTTTATTCTTTCTGGTTACTTCTTACATGACAAGCTGCAATATTTATCCACTCAACCATCTAGTGGCTGTAGTTTATCTTACAAAGGGTGATGAGGAACCTGGAGACTTGGGGTATGAGGCAGGGGAACAGCCTTGGGCGGGGAAACAACCCATGACAGGGCACAATCTCACACACTAAGGACAATTTCGAGATGTCAGTCAACCTACAGCTCATGTTTTGGACTGGGAGAGGAAACCAGAGAACCCAGAGGAAACCCCTGAGGCAGGGGGAGAACATGCAAACTCCGTGAACACAGGGTGGAGATGAGAATCGAACCTTAAACCTGGAGGTGTGAAGCAAGCATGCTGACCTTGAACACATATTTATTAGTTTGTTTATTTAGGTTTTACTTTTGCTCTTCAGTGCTTTGATAGTTTCCAGCTTAACAGTAACAAGCATCCACAACATTAACTATAACAATAAACTGATAAAAAAATTTTTTTATAAATGTAATCACAACAATTTCTGTGAACGGAAATCTGGATTAAAAATGTCTTATTTAAAAAAAAATAATAATAATTCATTAAATAAAAGTTCAATTAATCCCCACTCCTCAGCCTTCCGGCACTAACTTTTCTCTAACAAGTAAATTCACCTCAAAGAGATAAAGCAGGGGACCTTTTTTTATTAATTTCATTTTAATTTTACATACATTTGCACATCACAGTATCATAATAAAAAAAAATAATGAAAAATAAAATTTAAAAAATGGACCTAGATTGTTGTGTGCACCTGGGTGTCTAATACCTACACGAATGAAACAAAAAGTAAGTAAAGTTTTATAAATAAATCGAATGAATTACAATAAATACATGAAAAAAAAAACCAGACGTTTCTATACTTTTGTTACTCTAATTCGATCGGAGTAGGACGAGGAGCTGGCTGCTGTTTGAAGATTTCAGGATTCAAACAGGAATATTCCACTTCCTGAATGGAAATGGAAACACGAGAAATGACCATGAGTATGCTTGTGTGTGTGTGTGTGTCTGTGTGTGTGTGTGTGTGTGTGTGTGCGTACAGAGGGTTCGATAGCGTACCATTACTGCAGCAGATTTCTGTAGATTGTTCCTGAGTGTTTCCTGTTTTCCTGTGGAGCAGACGACATGAACTTTGGAGTTAATACAAATAATTTGAGTTAATACAAATAATTTGTATTAATAATTTGAATATCCGTGTGAGATATTATTACCCTCAGCCCGGTGTTTACGCTGAGTATCCACACCGACACAGTGCCTGAAAATACCAGAAAGATTGGCTTAAATGTCTCACTAAGTTTTATTCATTAGATGTTTGAGGTATAGAATAAAGGTGAGACAAACCTTTTAGCTGGAAGTGTTCGCTTCTCTGAGAGAAAATGGGGAAAAAACATGAATTAAAGTTAAACCGTTGTGTTGAAGCTGACAGACGTTAGCATACGTTAAACAATGATTTAAACCAGGACATGATTAATAAGACAATATATCTTCCAGAGACAGGAATAAAGGACAGGAAGGGATTAGAAATACCTCACAGAATGCTAGGTTGTTATTTGAAGCCATGTTGTTCTGGTTTAAGCTAAGTAAATACACATCCAGATCCATTTTGAAGCTACGTTGTTGCTAGCTAAACATATACAGGTCTGAACATATGTTGAAGTTGTTAGTAGCTAAGCTAACATGTTAAGCTATGCTGCTGATAGCTAAGTAAAATATGTACAGGTCCAGGCTAGTTTTTAAGCAAAGCCACTAGGTCCAGGCTAGTTTATAAGCCAAGCCACTAGGTCCAGGCTAGTTTTTAAGCCAAGCCACTAGGTCCAGGCTAGTTTTTAAGCCAAGCCACTAGGTCCAGGCTAGTTTTTAAGCAAAGTCACTAGGTCCAGGCTAGTTTTTAAGCAAAGCCACTAGGTCCAGGCTAGTTTTTAAGCAAAGCCACTAGGTCCAGGCTAGCTTTTAAGCAAAGCCACTAGGTTCAGGCTAGTTTTTAAGCAAAGCCACTAGGTCCAGGCTAGTTTATAAGCCAAGCCACTAGGTCCAGGCTAGTTTTTAAGCCAAGCCACTAGGTCCAGGCTAGTTTTTAAGCAAAGCCACTAGGTCCAGGCTAGTTTTTAAGCCAAGCCACTAGGTCCAGGCTAGTTTTTAAGCCAAGCCACTAGGTCCAGGCTAGTTTTTAAGCAAAGCCACTAGGTCCAGGCTAGTTTATAAGCCAAGCCACTAGGTCCAGGCTAGTTTTTAAGCAAAGCCACTAGGTCCAGGCTAGTTTTTAAGCAAAGCCACTAGGTCCAGGCTAGTTTTTAAGCAAAGCCACTAGGTCCAGGCTAGTTTATAAGCCAAGCCACTAGGTCCAGGCTAGTTTTTAAGCCAAGCCACTAGGTCCAGGCTAGTTTTTAAGCAAAGCCACTAGGTCCAGGCTAGTTTTTAAGCCAAGCCACTAGGTCCAGGCTAGTTTTTAAGCAAAGCCACTAGGTCCAGGCTAGTTTTTAAGCAAAGCCACTAGGTCCAGGCTAGTTTATAAGCCAAGCCACTAGGTCCAGGCTAGTTTTTAAGCAAAGCCACTAGGTCCAGGCTAGTTTTTAAGCAAAGCCACTAGGTCCAGGCTAGTTTTTAAGCCAAGCCACTAGGTCCAGGCTAGTTTTTAAGCAAAGCCACTAGGTCCAGGCTAGTTTTTAAGCAAAGCCACTAGGTCCAGGCTAGTTTATAAGCAAAGCCACTAGGTCCAGGCTAGTTTTTAAGCAAAGCCACTAGGTCCAGGCTAGTTTTTAAGCAAAGCCACTAGGTCCAGGCTAGTTTTTAAGCAAAGCCACTAGGTCCAGGCTAGTTTTTAAGCCAAGCCACTAGGTCCAGGCTAGTTTTTAAGCAAAGCCACTAGGTCCAGGCTAGTTTTTAAGCAAAGCCACTAGGTCCAGGCTAGTTTTTAAGCAAAGCCACTAGGTCCAGGCTAGTTTTTAAGCAAAGCCACTAGGTCCAGGCTAGTTTTTAAGATAAGGTGCTGTTAGCTAAGTGCAGTATGTACAGGTCCAGACCCGTTTTGAAGATCAGGTGCTAGGTTGTTACTGCATGTGCACATGTTGTTAGATAAAGTAAGGAAGTAGTGTCTACACTGAATCAGGTGAGCAGAACCGCTAAGCTCTCAGATCAAACAGATTGTGTGTGGGCTTATTCACCTTTTCGTAAACACAAAACCACAGTGATTGCCACGGCGATGGTAAAGACGGCAACACTGCAGCCTCCGTACAGCAGCCATGTGCATGAGACTGAGCGACCTGTAATAATAATAATAATAATAATAATAATAATAATAATAATCATAAAAAATAAAGTGAGAATCAAATTAAAATAAAATAGAAAAATGAGAGAGAATATATTTATTAAATGTAACTAGAAATGGATAAAAAGTGCCTTGTCAAAATATAATCAGATTACAAATTCTTCTTTTTCTTCTTCTTCTAGTCCTTTGTATATTTTTGTTTATTTGTATATTTTTTATAACAGATTGTAAATTCTTATTCTTATTATCATTGCTGAATTACTGGTGAAGTAGAGGAACACATTAAAGTTTGCTTACTTGGTGGTGGTACAGCTCGGGACACGGTCTGGTTTTTATAATTCACGACACACTGGATGGTCACTTCGTCCCATTCCTCTGCAGAAACCCTGATTTGAGCTCGAGTGTATTCTGTGGCTGAATCATCGTGTTCTGTCCATCCGGATTCTGTCCATCCTGTACGCTCTTCATCATCAACCAACCACCAAACTCTGACCTGAGAGGGAACAGCATCCATCACCACACACTGCAGGAGAACAGAGGCATCGTCCTCCTCCACCTCCGGGGTGTACAGAACCACAGAGAGATTTAATGGACCTGTGTCTACAGCACACACACACACACACAAATTATGTATATAGTGTATTTATATGAATGCGCTCGTTTTCGAGTCGATGCTTAACATAAACCATTTTTTAAAAAAGAATGTAAAATGACTCCAGTGTCAGCGCTTTGTATCACATAGAATAGTCTTGAGGATGGAGAGATGTTCACTTTTTTATGTTGAGCTGCATTTATTTCGTAACTTTAAATGAGAGAAAAAAGAGAAGGAACTACTTTTTCTACCTGAAATGGCTGAGAGACATTTTTAAAGATAACTAGAAATGGATAGAATGGATTTTTTCTTTACAAAAAAAGGAAGTTAAGTATTAATTATAAGTATTAATTTTTAATAAAAATTTCCAGAGTGTGTATTGCAGAGCACAAAGAATAGCGAATACTGTACATCAACATAAATATCAACTTTTCTTGCAGAAAAAAAAGAAAATAAATTTTTGAACCCTTGAAAGATGCTTATCTCCTGTCCCAGTAATGATAAATAAATAAATAAATAAATCAATCAATAAATAAATAAACAAACATCAAGGTAAAATCTGTTTAAGGCCTGCACTTTAAACATTGTCTAACATTAATTTTAACAAAAACCTTTCAGATAGTGTATATTGCAAAGCACAAAGAGGATAATTAATAAATACTGCAGAAAAAATACACTGTGGCCAAAAGTATGTGCACCCCCTCCTGAGCTCCATGAAGACATGGTGTGGAGGTGAAGGTTGGAGTGGAAGAACTGGAGTGTCCGGCACAGAGCCCTGACTCTGACTCAACAACACTGAACACCTTTGGGATGAACTGGAACTGGAGTCTCATCAACATCCCAATAGAGTTTGAGTGATCATCTCACTAATGATCTTGTGAATGAATGAATTAACACAAATCCACACAGTGACGCTCTGACATCTAGTGGAAAACCTTCCCAGAAGAGAAGAGAAGAGAAGAACAGAAAAGAGAAGAAAAGTGTGTAGCTGATTATAAGAGTAAACACAGCTCTAGAATGAGATCTTCAACAAGGTCACATAGGTATGATGGTCAGGGGTGCACATACTTTTGGTAATGTGTGTAGTGTAAAGTGTAGGTGACTTTTTGGTATCGTAACTTTTAGTGTCATCATCAACTCTCAGTAACATTGTAAAAGGCAGAATGTTGTGTTCTGCAGTTTTCTTTTGTGTTAACCTGGGAAATAATTCAATGAAACTCACCTGTGACGACGACTCTGGTTCCAGTTCCAATAAAAAGCATTTTATCATGTACAGATGCGCAGTAGTAAATGCCTGAGTCTTTTACTTGGGCATTATTGATTGTCTTGGTACATGATTTTTTATCATCTTCTAGCTGGTCTTTATTATGTACACTGACTCCACCCAGTTTTCCACTTCTCAGGTTCACTTTATGCCAGGATATTGAGTTGTAACAATACGACATCGGCAGATCACGAGTGCACTTTAGTCTAAAAGACTCGCCGACGGACGTGGTGATGAAGTCGGGGGACTGAAACACCACATGCGAGAGAGAAGCTACAAGAAAAGAAAAGGATTTTTTTAAGGATTTTGCGAGAAAACATTAATGTAGGTGCTTATAAAGGAGCGGTGGAGCAGCATGGATATCTAATTCATCGTTCTGGAAGGTTGAAGCTTAGCAGCAAGAACATAATGTTATGAGGAACATAATGAACATCATAAAAAAACACAAAAAAGTAGTAAGAGTAGTGAAATGCTTTACGACTGAACCGGGCATTAAAAATAAAATAGAATAAAAAAAGTTATGATCAATAATGATCCATTTTGTATGTTTTACCTAATAATAATAATAATAATAATAATAATAATAATAATAATAATAATAATAATAATAGTGAGTAATGCTTTACAGCTAGCTATTATTGTAAATGATATAATTTGCATATACGGCAGACATTTAATTCATTTGCATATTTAATAAGCTCAAAAAAACAACTTTGAGTAATTTGAAATTAATGATATATTTATTCAGACCTTCAAAAAAATAACCATGATAAATTTATGCTACAGAAAAAAAACCCCTTTTGTCTAAAAACTTCTCTATTACAAAATTTTATTGCAGCAAGAAAAAAAAGAAAGAAAAGAAAACTAATGTATGAAACCATACAAGATTCTTTGATCATTTCCCAGAGATGAATGAATAAATAAATAAATAAATAAATAAATAAATAAATAAATAAATAATAAATAAGGCAATCAAATTCAAATCAAAATAAATAAGGCAATCAAATCATGTGCACCCTAGTATAATATATATATATTTCCTCTTACACTACATTAAATCAGTCTATATCATATATATATATATATATATATATAGACTGATGTAATGTCGTGTAAAAGGAAAATAATTTTTTTCCTGAATGTCTGATTCATTTTATTTGCGTAAGTGCTCCGAAAAGAAATACTGTGCAAAAACAATAACGACTGTGTAATAACTCGATAATAAACAAATAGCAACAAAACTCGCAATAATAAAAGAGTCATTACTGTATGAATAAAAAGCATATTGATAGAATTTGATCAAGCTTATGCTTCATTCATTTCTTTATTTTAATTGTGATTAATAAATGAATTTAAAATAAATTCCATTGTTTACTTATGTCTGTTCTATGTGTCGTGTCAGAGTTACCGTGCTGTGATGCTCTGATTCTTCTGGAGCTGCTCAATAATGTCTGTATCTTACCGGATGAATCACGGTGTTGCTCTAAAGCCTCTGATGCAGTTTTCAACAGAGAGAAGAGAAAAAACGTAAATAACACTTACTTCTCAGAGTACAAACACAGCAGAGGAGCAGCAGAGAAGCTGCCATGCTGACGCGCTCCAGCTCTCTTATCTCTAACATCTCCAGATGAAAAGGGAAGCACCATTCGCTTCAGCAGCGAGGGCTGTACAGCAGGAGACATCCTGCCCCTTACACACAACCAACACCAACAAAAAACTTTTTTTTTTTTTCCATTCAGCAAGAAGAAATCTTTGAACAGCAATACCGACAGGCTATAGATAGACTTCTACACTCCAAACAAACAAAAAAAAAAACATTTCACAATTCTGAATCTCGGTATTAAAACTCTGTGTTAAAAAGTATTAAAATGTATGACTGTACAATTCTCCTCCAGACTGCCTTTGACTGTAAAAGCAAACAATAATAAAAAAAATGAACCTCTTAAACAAAAAAAAGAAAAATCATGCCTCAGGTTTGCTCGAATTTTTTGTCATTTTTAATACATTTCTAATATTATTTTTATTCCTGTGAAGCTGCTTTGAGAAAACGTCCACTGTTACAAGCACTACGCCAATAAAATTGAATTAAATTTAAATAATAAATAAATAAATGATCACTTCAGTACATATTTATTTTACAAGCTATTACAATTTTTTATTGTATTTATTAAAAATACGTTTGAACCATATATATTTTATGTTTTGCTTGTTTGCTTAATATTGAAACTGGCACAGGTTTCCTGTTGAGGTTATTTACAGCCACATAACTTTCCTATGATTGCCACCTCTGTAATAAAATGAAATAAAACAAACGGAAAAAAAAAAAAAAAGCCCAGACTTCACTTTGAGACCTATGAACTTAACGTATATTTAATGTTTTGACCAATTTAATTTTTTTTACCAACATTAATTTTTTTTGTGTAGTGTCTATTATTTCCCTCAGAGTAGAATTTCTCAGCTCTGATATGAACCAGTTTTAAAGTTCCTCAGTTCTCAGTGTAAAATCATTAAATCAGAGTGCATGGGTGCTATAAATATTCAGAAAGTATAAAAAAAAATCGAATAAACACTAAAATTTCTTTGAAAAAAGCCGAGCAATCAGCCAAATGAGAAATAATTCCGATTCAAAATTCATTTTATTTATTTACTGTTCAGTATAGGAATGAAATTCATATTCTGCCAAGTGCAACAGTACATAATAATAATAACAATAATAATAATAATAATAATAATAATAATAATAATAATAATAATAATAATAATAATTGATACAGATGAGGCTCAAGGCTAAAATAAAACAGACAAAACACATTAAATAAACCATTAAATAATATAAGCTATATATAATTAATATAATATATATATATATATATATATATATATATATATATATATATATATATATTCATGGCCAATTTTATATATATATATATATATATATATATATATATATATATAATTTATATATAGCTTATTTTATTTTATATATATATATTTATATATATATATATATATATATATATATATATATATATATATATATATATATATATATATATATATATATATATATATATATTTGTCAGATAATTAGGGAAAAATAGAAATAAATCCTGTGAACAATTCACATTTCCCCACTCGAGAGAGAAAGAGGAACCGTCTTTAATCTACAGGAGAACCACTTTAAAAAAATCTTTATACACTATCTATAATTCTGTTCAAATAAAACATAAGAGCGAGGACAAAAAAAAAAGCAATCTCGGTGAAGGATCTCCAGAGTTTACCCAGAAAAAAAAAAGAAGAAGAGCTTGTTGATGAGAAGTTACAGGACGTGGGTCAGACTGACAGGAAAGCTGCAGTAACTTCAAGAGAAAAAGACGTTTTTACAAACACACTGAGCAGAAATACACAGTGTCTCCGAATACAGCGAACCTTCAGGCAGACGAGCTGAAGATGGGAAATGCGACATGACGCTGCAACCTTTTTCAACTCTTCGACCGTTCATGTTAATGTGTAATAGTTTATTTATATTTATGTTTAGAAGTTGCTTTCGGCTGCTCCCTGTTCGGGGACTGGTCCGCACAACTGGTCCGCACAACAACTTGGCACAGGTTTTACGCCGGATGCCCTTCCTGCCACAACCCTCCCATTTTTTCCGGGCTTGGGACCGGCACTGCATCCAGTGGCTGGGATCGAACCCGGGCCTTCCGCATGATAGGCGAGCAACCTACCACTGAGCCACCAATGCCTCCATTTATATTTATGTTTAACGTATCTATATGAATATAACGTAAAGCTATCAATCTGACAGTCCTGAAGAACGTTTAAAATAAAAGCAAGCAAATTTTTGCTGTTAAAAGAAAAAAAAAAAAGAAATCAATCAGACAGCGTGCGGTTTTGTCTAACAGGAAAAGCCGTCTTGTTTTTAGCTGCTACATTTGTTCACATTTGAGCCGCAGTGACCAAAGAGTGTGTGTGTCGGAGTGGTCTGAGAGTACAGTAGTATCCGTGCTGAGAAGTGAAATTCAGAGCAGGTGCACGCCGTTGTCCGTTGAGAGGACCTTCTCCACCTGCTGTGATGCGAGGTGCAGCAGCTTGTTTTGTTCTAACCACACAGGACTCGGGGAACGTAGCTGGAATGTACAGGGGCCATCACAGACCCTCGCTTTCTGCTCGCTGTGGGTTTCACCTCCCTTCGTGACATTTTTTCTTTTCTTTTGTTGTTGTTTTTTGTTGTTGCAAGGAAGATGTGACCATGCCTGCACGCTGAGCCTTAACATGCACGAGCCGGGTGCAAACCTGAAGAAAGAAGAAATTTATAATAAATGTGTAGACTTCATGGAAATAATCATTCATGCAGATTTAGAAGAAAAGCAAAACAAAGTTCTTTACATTTCACACAACTATGAAAAATTCATAGGAATAAATATTATATTTGACATATCTATATGATATAAAAGGATCGATGCGAGCAAGGATCACAGCTTGAAAGCGCTTTTTTGTTAGATAACTAGTCTTGATTGTGAATCTTCTCCCTATCTACCTTGCAGAAGGTTTCTAGTCCTGTGTTGTGCGTCATGTTTAAGATCTACAGACCCACAGCTTTTAGAAGACCTTTCCAAAAACTTCTGCTTGTCTTCCTTGAAGTGGTGGTTTTTAAGATGTTCTGAATCGACCTTCTGTAGAAAACGATCTCTTTTCACTGTATTTCCTGGTACTGTAGATACAGGAATCCATTTTCCACCTTCCATCTACACAGTGTTTCCTGTGACACAAGCTGACACACAACCCCAAAGCATAACACATCCACCTCCATGATGAACAATCAGAAAGGTGCTCATTTCATCATACTGTGTACCCTCCCACACACACCACCACACACACACACACACCTCAGGTGATCATGGCCTCATTCACAGGCTACATGTTTACTTCATTAGTCCAAAACACTTTTTCCACCACCAAAATGATTCTGGTTTATTTTGATCTGATTTTACGTACATCAGATGTTCACTGTGTGATGGTTTCCTTCTGATGACGCTTCCATGCAGGACGAATCATCAGAAAGAATGACTGACGGGGTTCACGGATTTGTTGCACGTCACCCAATTACAGTTTTTTTTTAATGAATCAAATGTAAAGCGACTGTGTGTTAATATTTGTATAAATTGCTTGTATTTTAAAATAGTCTGCTGCAGAGGTTGTGTTTAAGTTAACGTCATATAGTTTATTAATTTATATTTAATTAATGCTTGTATTACATTATAGTAATAACTGAATGCCAGTAGTTCATTATTCAGTATCACCAACATACATGACCTATATACATAACCTACATACAGTTGCGCTCAAACGTTTTCATACCTTGGGAGAATTTGCAAGACGTGCACGATTTTCTTAAAGAAAACACGAGCAAGAAGGCAAAATGAATTGATTTTATTTCTTATAGAACTCAAGGTCATATGTAAGGCATAACAGAATGGCACAATTATCAAACAAAACATGACAATAAAGAAAATGTGGAAATCTTCAAAAGTTTGCATACCTTTAGTTCTTAATATCGTGTATTATGCCCTTTTAGCATCGATGATGGTATGCGGTCTTTTGTAATAAATGTGCATGAGGTCCTTAATTCTCTCAGGTGGTATAGCTGCCCATTCTTCATGGCAGAGTGCTTCCAGTTCCTGTAAATTGTTTGGTCGTCTTGCACAAACTGCAGGGTTGAGATCTACCCCAAAAGTGGCTCAATGATATTGTGGTCAGGAGACTGTGATGGCCACTCCAGAACCTTCACCTTTTTTTGCTGTAGCCAATGGAGGGCCAACTTGGCCTTGTGCTTTTGATCACCGTGATGTTGGAACATCCAAGAGCGTCATGATTTACAGTGGGGATGGTGTACTTTTCACTGTAGGCCTTGTTGCCTCCTCTCCAAATATAGCGTTTATGGTTGTGACTATAAAGTTCAATTTTGGTCTCATCACTCCAAATGAAGCTGTGAGGCGTGTCTAGGTGTTGTCTGGCGTACTGAAAGTGGGTTGTGTTGTGGCATGGGCGCAGTAACGGCTTTCTCCTGGCAACTCGACCATGCAGGTCATTTGTGTTCAAGTACCTCCGTGTTGTGCTCCTTTAAACAACAACACCACTTTTTTCCAGCCTGTATTTCTCTCGAAGTTGTTTGTGGGTTTTTCTTTGCGTCTCGAACAATTCCTATGGCAGTAGTGGGTGAAATCTCTTTTGGTCTACCTGACCGTGGCTTAGTATCAACAAAACCTCTTATTTTCCAGCTCTTTATCAGTTTGAACAGCACTGACTGGCATTTTCAAGAGTTGAGATTCAACACAAAGTTCAACTCCTTTATTACGCAGGTCCATTGGCAGTTCTTTTGTCTTCCCCATGGTGCAGTATCCAGCCAAGTCAGTGCATCAACTCATGAGCTGAGAAACTCACTGACTATGTATTCACAGACACTAATTACAATTACAATGAGTCACAGGAGTGGAAACTTCCCTTTAATAGCCATTTAAACCTCCGGGTGTCAACCTTTCTGCTTATAATGTGGCCAAACATTCGAGGATATGTAAAGATTTGATCAGGGTTGTTTGGGTGATTTCAGTTATCATTTAGGTTTTTAAAAAGAATCAAACAACTATGGGATAATAAATGAGTTCATGTGACCACTATCATTAAATAAGAAAAATAATCTTTCGCATTATCAGTCATATTTTCCAAATAAATGGCAATGCTTAACCATTTCTTTCAGGGTATGCAAACTTTTGAGCTCAACCATACATGACCTACATACACATACTAATACTATTAATGCTAATAATAACAGTACTATAGTAATAATAGCAATAATAATAATAATAATAATAATAATAATAATAATAATAATAATAATAATATCTATTATAGTATAGTATAATAATAGTATCTATTATACTAGTTGAACAGGTGCCATGTTTTATTGGACACTCACTCACTCACTCAATAATTCACTCACTCACTCACTCACTCACTCACTCAATAATTCACTTGCTCACTCACTCACTAACTCACTGACTCACTGACTCACTGACTCACTCACTAACTCACTGACTCACTCACTCAATAATTCACTCGCTCGCTCCCTCGCTCACTCACTCACAAACTCACTGACTCACTCACTCAATAATTCACTTGCTCGCTCACTCGCTCACTCACTCACTAACTCACTGACTCACTCACTCAATAATTCACTCACTAACTCACTGACTCACTCACTGACTCACTCACTCAATAATTCACTCGCTCACTCACTAACTCACTGACTCACTGGCTCACTCACTCAATAATTCACTTGCTCGCTCACTCGCTCACTCACTCACTCACTAACTCACTAACTCACTGACTCACTCACTCACTCATTCACTCACTGACTCACTGACTCACTCACTCACTCACTCATTCACTCACTGACTCACTCACTCACTCACTCATTCACTCACTGACTCACTCACTAACTCAATAATTCACTCACTCACTCACTCACTCACTAAATCTTTCACTCACTTATTCATGCATTAACATATTCCTATTTAAATTGGCACTTCCTGGTTGTCCGTTACTGGTCAGTTCCACACTTGCGTACTGCACTTCCTATAAACACACAGAGAGTTATTCACACACTGCAGACATGTTATCATGGACATGTTCATGGACAAGTCTCTGTAGATGTTTCTGATGTGTATTTGATGTCATCATACCTGATGTTCCTGATATGTATTGTCTGTCCTCCTCCTGCCTCCTGAGACACAACAAAACACACTTCTTAATATTACACACACACACACACACACACACACACACACACACACACACACACACACACACACCTGAGCTACAGCTCACAGCAACTACAATCTAAACTGCTTTTCTCAGCTGTCTCTTCTGTCTTCCACATCATGTGTGATTACATCACTTTTTTTTATGAGAGAAACGAAAACGCTGTAGAAATCTGAAGCTCATTTAAAACAGGGGTTTGTAAACGTTTTTGTAGTCCCTGTAACTGTAAACACAAGCAGAAAACACACAAACAAATATATGAATAATAAATAAATAAACAAACAAACAAACAAATAAATAAATAAGTAAATAACCAATCAACCCAATAAACAATCAAACAAATATATGAATAATAAACAAATAAATAACCAACCCAACAAACAAATAAACAAATGGACAAATAAACAAACATGCAAACAAATAAATTCTAAACGCCAGATCGGTGCAAATCTTATTTATTGATTATTGTTTGTGTGTAAAATGTAAAACAATATATTGGCTACTTATTAGAGTCTTCTACTACTACTACTAGTACTATTACTAGTATATAACACCCCTCACCCCCGGGAGTCTCAGAACACCATTTTATATTTAGAAATTTTGCTTAAATTAGACTGATTTTAATATTTAGTGCAATTTCAGTAACCTGATTGTTCTGTATTAATATGTAGAGTATATTAAGGCTGCAACTAATGATTATTTTCTTCAATTTTGTGATTAATCTATTAATCTAACGATTATTTTTTTATTAGTCTACTGATTATTTTATGTCTAATATTTTTTGTTAACTCTCCAATAAAGAATTAACTTGGTAACTTATGCCATAAATGTTTTAACATTTAAATTAAGTGTACTTTAATTAATTAATTAATTAAAAAATTACCAAATAAAAGTGTTCCAACATAAAAAAATGTCCTGGAGAGAAGTGTGAAGAAGTGAAGAAAGGGGGGATAGAAAGGGGATTCATGTTCTTTGACAATCATTTTATATTATTGTTATCGTTATTATTATAATTATTATTTATTATTATTATACAGCGGCTGCATTTCTTTCATTCATTCATTCATTGTCTACCGCTTATCCGATCTATCCTCGGGTCACGGGGAGCCTGTGCCTCAGGCTCATTGGGCATCAAGGCAGGATACACCCTGGACGGAGTGCCAACCCATCGCAGGGCACACACACACACTCTCATTCACTCACGCAATCACACACTACGGACAATTTAGAGATGCCAATCAACCTACAATGCATGTCTTTGGACGGGGGGACGGGGAAACCGGAGCACAGGGAGGAAATGTTTTAGTTAAAATATAGATATATATATTTTTTTGTCAGTAATCTTTAACTCCACATTTTTTTTGTCTAAAGTGAGCATATGTAGTGCGAAAAGATTTAAAGAGCTTGTATTACTGTTGTGTTGCTTGAACCGAGGTTTGGTTGATCTGAAATATAAATGAGACTTTTGTTAGTTGTTTCTCTCTCTCTCTCTCTCTCTCTCTCTCTCTCTCTCTCTCTCTCACACACACATATTATTTGGTGTTACTGTGGAGAGAGACACGCACCTCGTACGCATGCGACACCGTCCAGCTGAAAAGTTACACATTACAAATTACACCAGACTCAAACATCAGATTCGTGTGATTCATTATGCGAATCTGTTGTTTTCTTACCCAAATTTAAGTAAACAAGCGTGACAATAAACCCAATAACGACAACGAGGGCAACACTGGAGCACAAATACAACAACAAGGAACACAGAGCCGGGCCGGAGCCTGTGTACAGAAAAACAACAATCAAACCATATCTACTTTATGTGACGTGATACGTTATATTTGTACGTTAATATGGTGAGTGATGATTTCTACTCACTTCGTTTGAAGGATTTAGAGACACGCCTGCCGTCCACCTCCACCACACACTCCACGTTTTGGGCCTCCATCCAGATCTGTGAGGGAATTTTGATATGAGAGCGTGTGTATTCTTTAGCTGAGTGGTTGGCGTGTGTCCAGCTCGACTCCGTCCACCCGGTCATCTCTGATTCACCTACGACCCAGAAAACCCTCGCTTCAGCCGGGACGACCCCCATCACCACACACTGCAGAGAGACCGAGGGTCCGGTGTTGGCGTCTGACGTGTACAGAGTCACGATGGGACGAGGACGACGCTCTGCAAAAGACTTCATCCCGTTACTTCTTACAATCGCCGTCCACTTTTTTAGGAACACCTGTATGGCTTTTGTGTTTAGTGAATTGGTGAGTAACGAGGCAGATCAAGAGCTTTAATGTTCACATCAAACATCAGAACTCAGGAGAATCTGATCACAGTGACTGAGTGTGACGTGGTTGTCGGTGCCGGGGTTTGAGCGTTACAGAAACGGCTGAGGTCTACTGGATTTTCACACACAACTGACTTTAGACCTCCAGCAGCAACAATAAGCACTCTGTACAAGTGTGGTGAGCTGAAAAACATCTCAGAATTGTACAGCATAATGAATCTAGACAGAAGATCTACAACAGCAGAAGACCAGATCCAGGTCCTGATGTTTGATATGAATATCTACTGAAACTCCTGCCCTGCATGATCTGCATGGATTTACACATGATTCAGCACATGTTCCTAATAAAATGGTCAGGGAGCTTATAGAGGACTCCACAAAGATACAACGCATATTATTTGCCCTTTATCACACACTCGCTCTACCTGTGACGATGACGGTGGAACCGTTGCCCGTGTAGATGATGAAGCTGTGTTTTATGGAGCAGTAGTAAACTCCCGAATCAGCCGTGCTCACGTTATAGATGAATCCCGCACACGGCCTCCGGCTCGGATCAGTGTGGACAGTGGTGGCCATCTTCATCTCTCCGCTTCTCGGCTCCACTTTAAACCATAGGAGTGAATCACATACGGACAAAACATCCACTGTATCACAGGTCAGTGAGACGGTTTCACCACGAAACACCTTCAATACTGCAGGATACTGAGCGATGGCCGAGAGAGAAACAGCTGCAAAACATACGACAAAATGAGTTCAGTTAGAAAGGAAGAGCTGAAAAATTCTAGGTAAATCAAACCAACACTAAGAAGTTAGAAAGCTTGACAGAGACAAAAGCAAGGAAGAAAGAAGGAGAATTAAAAATTAAACAGAAAGTAAGAAAGAAATGAGTAAAGAAGACATAAATAAAAAATGATTTAATAAAGAAAAACCTGATAAAAAATATATTTTAATATATAAAAAAGAAAGAAAGAAACGAGTAAGAAATACAGAAATATAAAAAGATAAAAAGAAAGAAAGAAAATAAAGAGTAAAGCGAAAAAAAAATAAACAAAGCTAATGGAAATGTAATTAAACGTTAACAAGTAAGAAAGAATTATGTAAGAACGAAGAAAGGAAAATAGATAGATAGAAAAGCCAAAAAAAACCTTATAAAAAAAAGAAAAAAAAGAAAAAAAAGAAAAGATTATGTAAAGAAGAAAGAAAGAACCATGGAGCTAAAAAGAGAAAGATAGAAGAATAGAGATGCACTGTTACACGTGATTTATATACAACATGAAATCTCATGCACTGTTACGTCTACCAAAGAAACGTGACACAGTAGAACTATATAGAATAGAAATAGATTAGTTCTTATTTTTCTAGAAGTAAACAGACACACACACACACACACACACACACACACACACACACACACACACACACACTTTTACTTACACTGAAGAGCAAACAAGCAGAAGAGAGAGAGTTTGTGTGCCATGATGAAAGTGTTCAGGAGCATTATCATCCGCTCTGTTATCTCTGTGGTGTGTGTGTGTGTGTGTGTGTGTGTGTGTGTGTGTGTGTGTGTGTGTGTGTGTGTGTGTGTGTTTTAAAACATCGACTTCTTTAGAACAGAAGGAAAAGGAAATGAGAATAAAAACGTTACGGCAGACCAGAAACGGTCAACGTTCAAATTAATTAATTAAGAAAGAAAGAAAAAAGGCAAGAAAGAAAGAAAGAAAGAAAGAAAGAAAGAAAGAAAGAAAGAAAGAAAGAAAGAAAGAAAGAAAGATCATAGAAAAGCAAGAAAGAAAAAAGGCAAGAAAGAAAGAAAGAAAGAAAGAAAGAAAAGCAAGAAAGAAAAAAGGCAAGCAAGAAAGAAAGAAAGAAAAAAGGCAAGAAAGAAAGAAAGAAAGAAAGAAAGAAAGAAAGAAAGAAAGAAAGAAAGAAAGAAAGAAAGAAAGATCAAAGAAAAGCAAGAAAGAAAAAAGGCAAGCAAGAAAGAAAGAAAGAAAAAAGGCAAGCAAGAAAGAAAGAAAGAAAGAAAGAAAGAAAGAAAGAAAGAAAGAAAGAAAGAAAGAAAGAAAGAAAGAAAGAAAGATCATAGAAAAGCAAGAAAGAAAAAAGGCAAGAAAGAAAGAAAGAAAGAAAGAAAGAAAAGCAAGAAAGAAAAAAGGCAAGCAAGAAAGAAAGAAAGAAAAAAGGCAAGAAAGAAAGAAAGAAAGAAAGAAAGAAAGAAAGAAAGAAAGAAAGAAAGAAAGAAAGAAAGAAAGAAAGAAAGATCAAAGAGAAGCAAGAAAGAAAAAAGGCAAGCAAGAAAGAAAGAAAGAAAGAAAAAAGGCAAGCAAGAAAGAAAGAAAGAAAGAAAGAAAGAAAGAAAGAAAGAAAGAAAGAAAGAAAGAAAGAAAGAAAGATCAAAGAAAAGAAAGATCAAAGAAAAGAAAGAAAGAAAGAAAGAAAGAAAGAAAGAAAGAAAGAAAGAAAGAAAGAAAGAAAGAAAAAAGGCAAGAAAGAAAGAAAGAAAGAAAGAAAGAAAGAAAGAAAGAAAGAAAGAAAGAAAGAAAGAAAGAAAAAAGGCACGAAAGAAAGAAAGAAAGAAAGAAAGAAAGAAAGAAAGAAAGAAAGAAAGAAGGCAAGAAAGAAAGAAAGAAAGAAAGAAAGAAAGAAAGAAAGCAAGAAAGAAAGAAAGAAAGAAAGAAAGAAAGAAAGAAAGAAAGATCAAAGAAAAGAAAGATCAAAGAAAAGAAAGAAAGAAAGAAAGAAAGAAAGAAAGAAAGAAAGAAAGAAAGAAAGAAAGAAAAAAGGCAAGAAAGAAAGAAAGAAAAAAGGCAAGAAAGAAAGAAAGAAAGAAAGAAAGAAAGAAAGAAAGAAAGAAAGAAAGACGAAATGTAAAAGCCATGAAAGTAAATAAAGAAGGCTGAAGGCGATCCTGCAGGATTACATCTCTGAAGAAAAGCTGTAGTAGACAAACACACCCTGAACTTTTACAGTCCTCATTCAGTCATCAGTGAGGTTCCATCACACTAACCAGATACACACAGCAACTCCCTAAATAATCCCCGTGAGAACGGGATTAGTCATCTCCAGTTCTAAACGAACTATTAACACGAGATGAGGAGCTGCCTTTTTTAACATTCATAAAAATAAAACAACAACAACAACAACAACAACAACCAGTCTGCTTTAGGCCACGCCCACTCCCAGGTTTAAATCTAAATCCGGATACAGAAGCTGCACTGTACTGTACACACACTTACACTGTAAATACTCTATAAAACATATAACATTATTAAAATAATTTTTACATTTTTAATAAAGTCAAACGATTTAAAATTCCCCGGAGTTGCTAAGACAGAAGCATGTTTGTGTGCGTACTAAAGCACAGTCATTACTCTGATGTACACATTAAAGTTCCAGCAGATGCCAAAGCTTCCTTCACCACTTTCACCTCGGACATTTCAAAGTAAAATTATTACTAGAAAAGTTCAGCTGCTTTTGTAGCCGTTAACACCAGCGATAATTAAAATACCGCTTCAAATAGTTTTATATACACCAATCAGCCATAACGTCACGTGGATGGCCGGGTTTATATGTGCGTTGCTTATCTGGGAAACACATGGCACCAGGATGCACTATGGGAAGAATGTGAGCCATCATACTTTGCGTAATATTCTGCTGGGAAACCTTGGGTCCTGCCATCCATGAGGATGTTACTTTGACACGTACCACCTACCTAAGCATTGTTGCAGACCGGTGTACACCCTTTCATGGAAACAATATTCCCTGATGGTTGTGGCCTCTTTCAGCAGGATAATGCGCCGTGCCACAAAGAAAAAATGGTTCAGGAATGGTTTGATGAGCACAACAACCAGTTTGAGGTGTTGACTCCACCTCCAAATTCCCCAGATCTCAATCCAATCCAGTATCTGTGGGATGTGCTGGACAAACAAGTCCAATCCATGGAGGCCCCACCTCACAACTTACAGGACTTAAAGGATCTGCTGCTAACATCTTGGTGCCAGATACCACAGCACACCTTCAGGGATCTAGTGGAGTCCATGCCTCGACGGGTCAGGGCTGTTTTGGCAGCAAAAGGGGGACCAACACAATATTAGACAGGTGGTCATAATGTTATGGCTGATCGGTGATAAAATAAATGACAGTCCAGAATAATAAAGTGTTTTAACTGTGTGTTTATTGTAATTGTATATAAGTATACATATGTTTATTAAGCCATGTGTATATACAGTATTGTATGCTTGATGTGTATTAAAAATATTTTTAATCTTTTTAATAATAATTTTAATCATAGCTGATATCACACATTATAGAAATTTCATGCAGCATTCTGACACATTAATTAATTTGTTTGTTTGTTTGTTTGAAATCTGGGGTAAAAAAGACTTAGGGTTCAGTTACTCAACCCAATTTATATTTTGGAGAATTTTTTATTTTAGAGAGATATACAGTGGTGTGAAAAAGTGTTGGCCCCCGTCCTGATTTCTTATTTTTTTGCATGTTTGTCACACTTTAATGTTTCAGATAATCAAACACATTTAAATATTAGTCAAAGATAACACAAGTAAACTGTCGCGACTCGCCCGAGATCCGACCGCGAGAGGGAGCTGTCGCCCGTGTTTTGAGCCACTTCCGGTTTCAGCGGCCTCAAATACGGGTGCACACTTCCCCCTCTTCGCGAGGTATTGTTTTCGTATGGATCGTACTGAGCGCTATCTGTGTGATACTTCTGTTGGATTTCTGTTTATGACCTGGACTGGCTTACGTTTATTCTATTGGATTGTCTATTACACTGCTTGCATTGGTTATTGGACTGTGTTCGTTTTCTGGATTACTTCTTTGGATTACTGTTTCTGGATTGACGCTGTGAACTATTGTTTTCCCGTTGCCGACTCTCTGCCTGTTTTTCCGGACTTCTCTTCTGCTCTTTCCCTATCGCCAGTCCCGCGAATGGATCCGGCTTCTTCCGGCGCGGGCGGCGCGCCGTTACAGAATACCTCGCCACCCACGGATCCAGCGGAGCTGCGCGAGATCATCGTGCGGCAGGATTCGCTCATCCGCGCTTTTCAGGCTCAGCTAGAAGCGCTTACGGTACAGCTGAGCAACGCGACCGCTGCCGCGCCGCGGGAAACGCCCATTACTCGCGGTGAGTCACCCCGTTTAGTGCTTCCGGAGAAATTCGATGGCTCTGCCGATTGCTGTCGCGGGTTTCTCCGGCAATGTGAAGTGTTTTTTTCACACCAGCCGGGGGTGTACCGCGAGGACGGTACTAAATGCGCGTTTTTACTATCTCTGCTTACGGGGAAAGCCCTCGAATGGGCTTCGGCAGTGTGGGACGCCGACCCTCTTATACGGGCTTCCTACTCCCACTTTGAGGAGGGGATCCGTGAGGTATTTGAACATCCCGCTGGTGGGAAGGACATCTCAGTCCAGCTGATGGAGATCCGTCAGGGTTCAGAGTCCGCCGCCGATTATGCTATCCGGTTCCGTACCCTAGCGGCGCAGTCTGAGTGGAACGACGCGGCACTCTGGGCTGTGTTCCGCGCCGGCTTGAACCCCGCCCTTCAGACGGAACTCGCATGCCACGTGGAGGCCACGTCCCTTTCCCAGTTTGTGGCCACGGCGATTCGCCTGGACAACCTGCGGCGCCAACGCCGGACCGGGGCCTCCGACATGGCCTCCGCCCGCCCCCGCATCAGAACGGACTACCCGGGTCGGGGTGAGAGGGACCCAGAACCCATGCAGCTGGGGAGATCTAGGTTGGCGGAGGAGGAACGTCGACCCCGTGGACCCCCGAGGCGGTGCTACAACTGCGGGTCCACTGGCCATCTAAGTCCCCGTTGTCCGGAGAGGGCCGCTGATTCCCAGGTGGGTGACCGCTCTCTATTAATGAGTCTCACCATTCCTGTGTCTCTGCTGTTCTCTGACCGTTGTGTCCATGTTCCAGCGTTAATTGACTCCGGGGCAGCCGTGAACCTCATTGACGGGGCATTGGTGGAGGAACTGGGCATCTTCACCTCTCCCTGTGTACCATCGTTAAGGATCACGGCCATTGACAGTCAGCCAATTGGCGAGGGCTACCTCCGACGCCAGACAGAGCCGCTGGGCTTCCAGGCGGGCCTCTTCCATCATGAGAGGCTGACTTTCTACGTGACCACCTCCCCGGCGAACCCTGTGATTCTGGGATTACCTTGGCTAAGGCGCCACGACCCCCAGATCTCTTGGCGCACGGGAGAACTGACGCGCTGGTCACCTGCCTGCCTGAGAGACTGCCTGAGGAACCCAGTGTCCAGGTCCTGTGGGACGTGCAGCGTCGAGAAGGTAAACACCGGCGCGCACGTACGCCTTCCTCAGGTGTATGCAGATTTTGAAAAAGTGTTTAGTGAGGAGAGGGCGTCGCGCTTGCCGGAGCATCAGGAGTGGGACTGTGCCATCGATCTGCTGCCCAACACTTCTCTCCCCAAGGGCCGGATTTACCCACTGTCGCTCCCTGAGTCCGAAGCGATGGAGGACTATATCGAGGGGGCCTTGGCAGCGGGCCACATCCGACCATCTACGTCACCGGCCGCCGCGGGGTTCTTCTTCGTGGAAAAGAAGGATGGGGGGCTCCGCCCGTGTATCGACTACCGGGGCCTGAACGCCATCACCGTCAGGTACCCTTACCCCCTACCGCTAGTACCTACGGCACTAGAGCAGCTGCGGGGGGCCCGGGTGTTCACCAAACTCGACCTCCGGAGCGCCTACAATCTGGTTCGTATCCGAGAGGGCGACGAGTGGAAGACGGCGTTCCACACGACACACGGGCACTATGAGTACTGCGTGATGCCCTTTGGCCTCACCAACGCCCCGGCAGTCTTCCAGGCACTCATTAACGGGGTGTTCCGGGACCTCCTGGGGAGGGGCGTTATTGCCTACATCGATGACATTCTGGTGTATTCCACCTCCATGGAGGAGCACGTGCGCCAAGTTCGGGAAGTGCTCGCCAGGCTGCAGCGATTTCGTCTATTCGTGAAACTGGAGAAGTGCGAGTTCTCCCGGACCACGGTGTCCTTCTTGGGGTATGTAATCTCCCCTCGGGGAGTGGAGATGGACACGAACAAGGTCCGGGCCGTGTCGGAGTGGCCTGCTCCAACCACTATTAAGGAACTACAACGGTTCTTGGGTTTTGCAAACTTCTACCGGAGGTTCATCCGGAGCTACAGTTCGGTGGCAGCTCCACTGACGTCCCTCCTAAGGGGGAAACCCAAAAAACTGAGCTGGACGGACCAGGCTCGGGCGGCCTTCCAACGCCTAAAGGACTGCTTCACCACGGCCCCAATTCTATGCCACCCTGACCCCGACAGGCCGTTCGTGGTAGAGGTGGACGCCTCCAGCAGTGGACTTGGAGCGGTGCTCTCCCAGCGACACGGCGACCCCTGGAGGGTACACCCCTGCGCATTCTACTCCCGGAAGCTCACGACCGCGGAGGTCAACTACGATGTGGGCAACCGGGAGCTGCTGGCCATCAAGGCAGCGCTGGATGAGTGGCGTCACTGGCTGGAGGGAGCGCGTCACCCGTTCCAGGTCCTGACAGATCATCGAAATCTGGAGTACCTGCGTGGGGCCAAATGCCTGAACCCCAGACAAGCCCGATGGGCCCTGTTCTTCACACGTTTCCAGTTCACCGTATCCTACCGCCCTGGGTCCAAGAATGGAAAGGCAGACGCTCTGTCCCGGCAGTCCGAGGGGGCTGGCATCCTCGGACAACCCGAGCCCATCCTACCGGCCACCGCTCTACTGGCACCGGTCCAGTGGGACCTCCTGGGCGATATTCGGCGGGCCCACGCCGAGGAACCACCTCCCGCTGACTGTCCCCCACACCGACTCTTCGTCCCGTCGCAGTTCCGGGTTCAGGTGATGCGGTGGGTGCACGAGGCACCCAGCTCAGGACATCCGGGTACCCGTCGGTCCGCGCAGCTGGTCAGCCGCCGGTTCTGGTGGCCCTCCTTGGGCTCTGATGTAGATGACTTCGTCCGACAATGTGCCACCTGTGCCCAGGCACGGACTAGTCGTCAGCGTCCCGAGGGACTACTGGAGCCCCTTCCGATTCCACAGCGCCCCTGGTCACACCTCTCCGTGGATTTCCTCACAGACCTACCAGACTCGGGGGGCTCTATTGGCGATCTTGGTAGTGGTGGACCGCTTCTCTAAGGGGTGCAAGCTAATTCCCCTCAAAGGGTTGCCCACTGCCATGCAAACGGCGGACGCCATGTTCGCCCATGTTTTTAGGAACTTTGGGCTCCCAGAGGACATTGTGTCAGACCGAGGCCCGCAGTTCACCTCTCGGGTGTGGAGAGCGCTGTGCGCGCGGCTGGACATTGGGGTGAGCTTGAGCTCGAGTCACCACCCCCAATCCAATGGTCAGGCAGAGTGCCTCAACCAGGAGATAGGCCGCTTCCTGAGGAGTTACTGCAGCAGGGAGCAGCAAAGATGGAGCGAGTTCCTGCCCTGGGCCGAGTACGCCCAGAACTCCCTCACGCACTCTTCCACAGGCCTAACGCCTTTTCAGTGTGTGCTGGGGTACCAGCCCCCACTGTTCCCTTGGTCGGGGGAACCCTCCAGCGTCCCGGCGGTGGAGGAGTGGTACCAACGCAGTCAGGAGGTCTGGGAACGGGCCCATGTGCGGCTTCAGAGGGCGGTGAGGAGGCAGAGGCTCCAGGCCGACCGACATCGTCGCCCGCACCCCGCCTACCAGGTCGGGCAGATGGTGTGGTTGTCCACCCGGAACCTCCGCCTCAAGCTGCCCTGCCGGAAACTCAGCCCCAAGTTCATCGGCCCATTCGAGATCGTCCGTCAGGTGAATCCGGTGGCGTATCGACTCCGGCTCCCGGCGTCTTATCGCATCTGCCCCACCTTCCACGCATCTCTTCTCAAGCCTGCTCACGCTTCTGCTGGAGAATCTGTGGTCGGCGGGGATCCGCCGCCGCCCCTGGACATCGAGGGGTCACCTGCTTACCAGGTGCGGTCCCTCCTGGACTCCAGACGATGGCGGACGCACCTCCAGTACCTCGTGGACTGGGAGGGGTACGGACCTGAGGAACGGTCGTGGGTGGACGCCTCGGACATCTTAGATCCCTCACTGATTGAGGACTTCCACCGCGACCACCCGACCAGACCCGCCCCACGGCCCAGGGGGCGGCCTCGGCGCAGAACCCCCGGAGGTGTTCCTAGAGGGGGGGGGGTCTGTCGCGACTCGTCCGAGATCCGACCGCGAGAGGGAGCTGTCGCCCGTGTTTTGAGCCACTTCCGGTTTCAGCGGCCTCAAATACGGGTGCACACTTCCCCCTCTTCGCGAGGTATTGTTTTCGTATGGATCGTACTGAGCGCTATCTGTGTGATACTTCTGTTGGATTTCTGTTTATGACCTGGACTGGCTTACGTTTATTCTATTGGATTGTCTATTACACTGCTTGCATTGGTTATTGGACTGTGTTCGTTTTCTGGATTACTTCTTTGGATTACTCTTTCTGGATTGACGCTGTGAACTATTGTTTTCCCGTTGCCGACTCTCTGCCTGTTTTTCCGGACTTCTCTTCTGCTCTTTCCCTATCGCCAGTCCCGCGAATGGATCCGGCTTCTTCCGGCGCGGGCGGCGCGCCGTTACATAAACACATCATGCAGTTTTTAAATGAAGGTTTTTATTATTAAAGGGGAAAACAAAATCCAAAACTACATGACCCTGTGTGAAAAAGTGTTTCCCCCCCCCTGTTAAAACATGACTTAACTGTGGTTTATCACACCTGAGTTCAATTTCTCTAGCCACACCCGGGCCTGATTACTGCCACACCTGTTCACAATCAAGAACTCACTTAAATAGGACCTGCCTGACAAAGTGAAGTAGACCAAAACACCCTCAAAAGCTAGACATCATGCCGAGATCCAAAGAAATTCAAAAACAAATGAGAGAGAAAGTAATTGAGATCTATCAGTCTGGAAAAGGTTATAAAGCCATTTCAAAAGCTTTGGGACTGCCGCAAACCACAGTGAGAGCCATTATCTACAAATGGCCAAAACATGGAACAGCGAAAAACCCTTCCCGGGAGTGGCCGGCCGACCAAATTACCCCAAGAGCACAGCAACAACTAATCCAGGAGGTCACAAAAGACCCCAAAACAACATCCAAAGAACTGCAGGCCTCACTTGCCTCAGTTAAGGTGAGTGTTCATGACTCCACCATAAGATAGAGACTGGGCAAAAATGGTTTGCATGGCAGAGTTCCGAGACGAAAACCGCTGCTGAGCAAAAAAAACATAAAAGGGTCATCTCAGTTTTGCCAGAAAACATCTTGATGATCCCCAAGACTTTTGGGGGAAAAACTCTGTGGACTGAGGAGACAAAAATTTAACTTTTTGGAAGGTCTGTGTCCCATTACGTCTGGCGTAAAAATAACACCGCATTTCAGAAAAAGAACATCATACCAACAGTAAAATATGGTGGTGGTAGTGTGATGGTCTGGGGCTGTTTTGCTGCTTCAGGACCTGGAAGACTTGCTGTGATAAATGGAACCATGAATTCTGCTGTCTACCAAAAAATCCTGAAGGAGAATGTCCGGCCATCTGTTTGTGACCTCAAGCTGAAGTGAACTTGGGTTCTGCAGCAGGACAACGATCCAAAACACACCAGCAAGTCCACCTCTGAATGGCTGAAGAAAAACAAAATGAAGACTTTGGAGTGGCCTAGTCAAAGTCCTGACCTCAATCCGATTGAGATGCTGTGGCATGACCTTAAAAAGGTGGTTCACGCTCGAAAACCCTCAGATGTGGCTGAATTACAACAATTCTGCAAAAATAAGTGGGCCACAATTCCTCCACAGGGCTGTAACAGACTCATTGCAAGTTATGGAAAACGCTTGATTGCAGTTGTTGCTGCTAAGGGTGGACCAACCAGTTATTAGGCTTAGGGGCAAACACTTTTCACACAGGGCCATGTAGTTTTGGATTTTGTTTTCCCTTAATAATAAAAACCTTCATTTAAAAACTGCATGATGTGTTTACTTGTGTTATCTTTGACTAATATTTAAATGTGTTTGATTATCTGAAACATTAAAGTGTGACAAACATGCAAAAAAATAAGAAATCAGGAAGGGGGCCAACACTTTTTCACACCACTGTATTATTATGTGCCAAATTAAATCAAATTAAATAATTTACGGCTAAATTAAATTGAATTAAATTTATAAATTATATTTATTTAGATTAAATTAAATATATTAAATTAAATTAAATCTGTGTGTAAAATTAATTCCATTTTTACCTTCAACTAAAAATTATAAATAAAAACAGCTGTTAAATTTATATATATATATATATATATATATATATATGTATATGTGGAATGTAGGATTAATATATTTCTGTTAAGCTGCGACAAGGTCCGTTGTTAAAACTGCTATACAAACCAAACCGCATTGAATTGGATAGAATTGAAAATTTGTAAAAGTTTTTTTTATGCAGTATTTTTCAATAAACAGTAATTCTGTCACACCTCATGCCACAAATGTTTCCTCCTCAGTGTTCACATTTGTGTCCGTAGCTGCAGAGCAACTGTTCAGCGTTTTAGTGTTTGGTCTAAAACCACACGCAGGCCGTAAACGCCAACGCAGTCGAGGATGTGAGCGAGAGCGGAGCGGAATGACCTACAACCCATGACGCCCACGCTGTGTGCTTTTCCTGTATATCTTCTCTGTGATAACATCAGTGTAACCTTTGTAAGAAGTAATGAGGTGGTGTGTGTCGTCAATACTACAGTCTGCGCTGAATGACTGATGCACTGCTACAGCCTCAAATTAACACCTAACACTTCTAAATGAGCTCTGAAGTAATATATAGGTCTAGAAAGCAAAGAAAAAAGAGAAGAGCTAAATCCAATCATAGAGCACATTTAGCTCTCAGGATGAAATAAACACCTACGGTGATGCATTAAAGTAGATCAGATAGCAAGAGTTTAAAAATGGGGCTACATGTGTGATAAAGCTAACACGCTAACATGATGTTTATCTCACTCCAAAATCTTTTTATACAGACACCCCCCCCCCCCCCCCCCACACACACACAGAGTAAATATATCACTCAAATATCAGTTCGTCACACATTTCAGACTTTTACATGAAGAAAACACACTGTTGCAAAAAGCTGCAGCTTTATCAGGTGGCCTTTTTGGGAAAAACAGGAATTACACTTCCAAGGATATTTTGAACATTTTAAGGCAAGTTATCACCACATTAAACGTCAATTACAATATGTTTACAGAGCACACGAGTAAGCAAGCGCATGAAGATTTGGCTTTGTAGTTACACGAGAGATTTCCTCGACCTTTAGTTCAATTAGCCTCGTCGCTCTGATGCAAAAAGAAAGAGGCACAGAGAAATCTTTCGGTACCTAGTATTAGTGTGATGTCATCCCGTGCATTTTTTTTTTTAAACTTCTGTATTTCTGTATGTTTAATCTTTGCTGGGTTGGAGACGTGTTTCGAGGTCAGGGTTAAGCCTCAAATCCTCTTTTCTCCTCTTGTGGATCCTCTTACTGCACTGCACTCACCGTGTCCTAACCAACCTGCAGCTCGGCACAAACCTGAAAGACATGTAGATTCTATTGTTATAATAAATCTCTGAAGCTGTAAGCATGCATCTTTATTATTATTATTATTATTATTATTATTACATTATCATTAGAGTTTTTGAGAGAAAAACATTTTTAATATGGATGGACTTTGAAGAAGCTGATATAGTTGTACTGTATGCGGCTTTATCTTAGCACCAGTCCAGATACAATGAGGACACAATTCTTTAAACTTTCTGACTGACTGAAACGGGTAAGTTATCATTATAATGACTTCCAATGCCATAATTATGCTCTGTTTATATACTGGTGTTTAATTCCAGTTCATTTGTAACACAGCAGCTTTACAGATGTATAGAACATAGAATAAAAATGAAGTTTCAACTTTACTATTTAGCTCTAAACTGTATCTCTAATGAGCAAGCCTGAGGTGAGATGGCAAGGGTTACAGTTTAGTCATTTTAGCCAAGGTTTTGTGTGTGTGTGTGTGTGTGTGTGTGTGTGTGGGGGGGGCATCTTCAGTGTCTTCAGTTTCCTCACACCTCCCAAAAACATGTCAGTAGGTGGATTGGAAACTGTCAGATGTCTTAAGGTGTGAATGCCTGTGTGTGTTTTGTGTGTGTGTGTTTTGTGTGTGTGTGGGGGGGCTTCCTGTGTGACAGACTCATGTCTCATCAGGGTGTATTCTGCTAATAGACTCAGAACGAACAAAGGAATAAATACACTGTAAAGTGTATTATTTTTTTCATTCTTTTCTATAACAACATACCTTGAAATGTTTTATTCCTATTACACCACAGCAATTTTCTTTGAAAAAGAATGACTTTTTTTTTTTTTTAACTCTTTATAGACACATTTCGTTTATACACATGTTACGTTTAATTGTTAATTATTAGATTAGATTATGTGGACTATAAATCCTGGTGTGGAAAGCCAAGTCGTTGCTATAGAAACAATAAATTTATAATAATACAATTTAATAGAAATGAATATAATTGTGTAAATTGAAGCTGTAGGATTGTCAGAACTGTTGTTATAGAAAATTAATCAACAATTTCTGACCAATTCAACAGTATTGTTGGGTCAAAAAAAAAAAAAAGAGATTGAATCTAGTCGCTTCCTAGGCCTGCTAGTGCACTACGTGTCCAATATGGCACTATTTAGGTGACTCAGCCATATTGAAACTCTTCTTTTAACCACCACTAGGTGACACAAGTGCAAAAGAAATACATTTTCACCGTCCTTCCTCTTATTCACAGCACATTCACACAAAAAATGACATTTATGTACACCAGCTGCAGCTTATTTTGTGTGACAAAGTCTAATTGCAGCCTGCTAACCGTTAGCTAGTGCTAAACGAAGTGTAAACATCACACAAAAAACAAGGGATTGTTTAAAAAATAATAATAATAAAATAAAAATAAATAAACACCACAATATCATTCAACTTAATTCCAAATCGTCTTTAATATAAATAAATGTTTTCTAGTTTTATATTTTTGCCTCAGTGTACAGTTCAAAAGTATTGGCATACAAGAATATTAGCATACAGGTATACACTGCACCACAACGTTTGTATTCAAGTCTTAAATGTTTTATACTACTGGGCTTTAAATTACACCACGAATAGAAATTACTCCTTTGAAAACCTGAAATGTACACAATAAAAGATTATTTGCTTCTAATTTCTATCTGTGGCTTAGTGGCGAAGTTGCAATTGTGTAAAAAAATCACTCTGCCCCATTTGCAATGTGGTATTAAGTGTTTAAGTGTTTATCGTGTACTATAT
>JAUCMX010000028.1:15995885-16007281 GCA_033459395.1 Hemibagrus guttatus | reverse complement strand
CTACTCTACTCTAGTCTACTCTACTCTAGTCTACTCTATCTATTCTACTTAGTCTACTCTACTCTATCTATCTACTCTACTCTACTCTATCTACTCTATCTACTCTATCTACTCTAGTCTAGTCTACTCTACTCTACTCTACTCTACTCTACTCTACTCTAGTCTACTCTACTCTAGTCTACTCTACTCCAGTCTATTCTACTCTACTCTACTCTAGTCTATTCTACTCTACTCGGTCAGTCCCTGGCCTGGACCAGTGCTATAAAGCTTCACATAATCTGATTGCTTGTTGCTTTGACCTTTTACTGAACTCAGATTACATCATGCCAGCTGCTTTAACATCACGGTGCACAACTCCGAGTCCGCTCCAAACCTTCAGTAAAAAAAATACCACTGTGTTTAATCCTGTTTAACTCTTGTAAGGAGTCGACATTTAGCGCTGCATGTGTTGGGTATACATGTGTGAGCGACTGATTGCCTGGAGCTGTGTGTCACAGGAAAACCATCCACAAGACGAGACAAACAGGCTGCCACGGCCACGTCCTTCCCGTCTCTCTGAACTGATAGAGCGTTTAGATCAGAGATGTTCAGCTGAAACTCACCAAGCTGCAGCAGCATGGAATTACATAATAAGCTGGATAAACAACTGGAACTGAGATGACGGTTAACGCATTTTATTATCTGATGTTTGTAGTAATAAGAACATTTGAAGACTCAAAGCTGGAAACAGACTCGAAATAAGCACTTATCACTCTGGAGAGGGTTAAGTCAATCAGTCACTCCAGGAGTTTTTTTTTAATTTCTCTTTTTTTGTGATTGCTGCACAGTAAAATCACACGATTTCTTCTTTTAAACTCCTTGCAGTGAAAATATATCTGTAATGATTTTCTCTGAGAGCTGTGCTCATGTTCCTCACACGTGAAGGGAAGAGCAATTTGGCCGAATGTGTGTTTTGATGATGTCACATCACACGATTTGGCACGGATCTGCAGAAAAATCTGCGTCATTTTGGAAAATTGCGAGTTGTAAAAAAAAAAAAAAAAAAAAAAGGGCCCTTCTTTTCTTGATGAGCTGTAATCGTAAACAATTGAAAACCACTGAAGAGTCGCAGAACTACAGCCGTTTTTTTTATGCTTACCAGTTCATGTTGGACGTTTGGGGGACAAAGTTAGGGGGGCCAGATTAAGATGGTTTGGACATGTTCAGAGGAGGGAGAGTGAGTATATTGGTAGGAGAATGTTGGACATGGAGCTGCCAGGCAGGAGGCAAAGAGGAAGGCCAAAGAGGAGGTATATGGATGGAATTAATGAGGATATGATGCTAGTGGGTGCAAGTGTTGAGGATGCAGAAGATAGGGATAGGTGGAGAGAGATGATTCGCTGTGGAGACCACTGAAGGGAAAAGCCGAAAGAAGAAGAAGAAGTTCTGCTGCAGGATTGTTCGTGGTTTTTCTTTCCTGAGCCAGATCTGTCTCGTGGTCCATCAGTTCTTGAGCCACGATTTTGTTGACGAGCATCAAAACATCTGGATCAGAATCTTCTCAGCGCTATGCAAATTCGGCCCCGAATGCTGGTGTTTGCATGTTGTAAAACGTTCTTTGTGCAGGAGCGGCTGCAGACTGCCTTCTCCGATTCACGGCTCTTGCTTTAAAGGAAACGACAGCAGGCTGTGAAGACGGAGGGGAGAAGCGAGGGATGAAGACGGCTCTTTGTTCCAGCCGGTTAATCCTGCGTTGGTTTCCGTTTCTGTTAACCTGAACCCGGTGACATGGAATGAAAAATACATCTCTACAAATAGGAGTGTGTTCACAGTAAACACAGAGTGTGGAGGAAATAATAGAAAACCAAAGTCACGTAGATCCAAACGTTCAACTAAAGGATGTTTATAGTTCAACACACTTGAGGCAATTCGGAGCAAAAATCAGTCCCATAATGCAGCGCATGACTCGACTGGTTAGCCGTCTACGAGACGAAGAGCTGGACACAGACTGAAGGACTAAAGCTCTGCTGCATCGGCGAGAAAAATGCTTCAGTTGTCCAAAAGAGAAACGAATAGAGAAGCATGTGGCTTAGATTTTTTAAATAAATACTAAATAGAAAGATTTATTTCTGTACCAAGTAGCCAAACGAAACTTTGGTCTTTTTACACCATTTATCTATTTATTATTATTAATTTATTAATACTATTATTGTTAATATTAATTTGATTATTTATTACATTTATTATTTATTATTTTTACAGTTTACTTTAATATTTAATAGTATTTTTGTATTTTATTTATTTAATTATTTGTTGTGCCATATTTCCAAAACAAACGATCGTATTGTCTCTGGTTGCTGTAGCGTGAAACTTTCCCCCAGTTCCTGCTTGGATTAAAGCCTCACACACCTCCCACAGCTACATGCTCGGATAAGACAAGCGTAGGAGCACGTAACCGATCGGTTCTAATGCTGATGTTTTCCTCTGATCCGCATCAAGAAGCCTGTCACGACTCAAAAACTTGGACCGTGTGGTGCCTGAGGACCGAAACAGCTATAAATCTGCTCTGTCTTGAAACGCCTGATGATCTAACATGTCCTAAGGCGACTGAATCATAACATTCAGGAGGAGTTTGTCGACGTAGGCAACTTTTTTTCTGTTTTTGTTTGAAAGTCTGGAGTTCAGATGCCAATGAGTTGCAGAGGTGCACGTTCTTGTAGACATCCCATAATACTCCCAGTTCTAAGAAACACAGCGGAGTGAAGCTTCCTCTGGATTTTAAAAACGCCGGCCTCCGAGGTTCCTGATCAGGGAGACGACATGCAGCATCACGGCTCAGACAGAACGCTGCTGTTTATGTTCTAAAAACTCTTGTGTGAATTTGAGCAGATTCTGACCAGAATACAACATCACTGCACACGTGCCTTCTTTACACTGCTTACACAGGTGAGCTGGTGAACAGGTTAAGTGGTAAACAGGTGAACTGGTGACCAGGGGAACAGGTGACTAGGAAGACTGGTGAGCAGGTGAACTGGTGAGCTGGTGAACAGGCGACCAGATGAACTGGTGACTAGGTAGACTGGTGACCAGGTGAAGTGGTGAACAGGCGACCAGGTGAACAGGCGACCAGGTGAAGTGGTGAACAGGCGACCAGGTGAAGTGGTGAACAGGCGACCAGGTGAAGTGGTGAACAGGTGACCAGGTGAAGTGGTGAACAGGCGACCAGGTGAACAGGCGACCAGGTGAAGTGGTGAACAGGCGACCAGGTGAAGTGGTGAACAGGCGACCAGGTGAAGTGGTGAACGGGGGTGAATTAAAGGGGCAACCAGGTGAAGTGGCGACCAGGTGAATAGGCGACCAGGTGAAGTGGTGAACAGGCGACCAGGTGAACAGGCAACCAGGTGAACAGGCGACCAGGTGAAGTGGTGAACAGGCGACCAGGTGAAGTGGCGACCAGGTGAATAGGCGACCAGGTGAATAGGCGACCAGGTGAATAGGCGACCAGGTGAATAGGCGACCAGGTGAAGTGGTGACCAGGCGACCAGGTGAAGTGGTGAACAGGCGACCAGGTGAAGTGGTGAACAGGCGACCAGGTGAAGTGGTGAACAGGCGACCAGGTGAAGTGGTGAACAGGCGACCAGGTGAATTAAAGGCGAAAAAAAAGGTGAATAGGCGAACAGGTGAATAGGCGACCAGGTGAATAGGCGACCAGGTGAAGTGGTGACCAGGTGAACAGGCGACCAGGTGAAGTGGTGAACAGGCGACCAGGTGAAGTGGTGAACAAGCGACCAGGTGAAGTGGTGAACAGGCGAACAGGCGACCAGGTGAAGTGGTGAACAGGCGAACAGGCGACCAGGTGAAGTGGTGAACAGGCGAACAGGCGACCAGGTGAAGTGGTGAACAGGCGACCAGGTGAACTGGTGACCAGGTGAATAGGCAACCAGGTGAAGTGGTGACTAGGTAGACTGGTGAGCTGGTGAACAGGTGTCCTGGTGAGCAGTTGAACAGGTAAACATAAGGAATCAACCACAATCCAATGTTACATTGGTGTGACATGACGTGCAGCCTCTTGTTTTAGTGTCTTTTTATTCTCTGTGAGCTTTATGTAGTGCGCACGCATGAGATAATGCAGGTAGTAAAGGCTTTGTGAAGTCGCGTGACAGGTCGTGTTGTTTGTCTTCATCAGACATTAACACAAAGATCTGCAGAAGAAATAAACTGCTTTCGGCCCTAGTCAGTCCTGATCGGAGTGATTTTCCTGTTCCTTGTAAACACACCTAAACCTGATCCTGTGTGTGTGTGTGTGTGTGTGTGTGTGTGTGTGGAAGGATCTCTGGATGGTATTTTATAGTCTCACACACACACACACACACACACGGATCTCTGAGCTCAGAGAGTTTCCGCAGGTTTTTTTCCTCCCAGAGCTATCCTCCTGGATGTAATCCTCACTCAGGTCAGAGTTTTTCTGTGTGTTATGACTAAAGACAGGAGCGATGTACAGCTGTTATTACAGGATGGAGCTGGTTGCTGCATGTTTTTGTAAGCGTACAGTCTGCTTGTAGCGCCTTGTTCTGTCCCACAGGCAGATTACAGCCGAGCGCTAAATAACAGTGTGGGGACATCGTGCGTGACGGGCGTGCTCAGGCTTGTGAGCGCTAGCTAACAGATGTGAGGCGAGTCTCTGTAGAGATCTGCAGGCACACTCGCAGCCATCGCCGTGTGGAATCCAGGCTCGTGAGCTCCTCATGCAGAAGACCTTAAAGCTTGTTTACGTATTTGCAAGAAGTTGAAAGCAAAAAAAAAAAAAAAAAAGCTGGAAAAAACCATTTGGGACTTTTATTGTGGAAAAGCTTAAGTGTTGTTCTAGCAACAAAACAACTTAAAAGCAAGATGCTTGTAGGAAGAAATGAGACTCTTATTTTGCATTTTATCAACAAGGCTGACTTCTTTCCTAAATCTCTACATCCTGAGGACTGCTGTTCTTTGTCTACAAGATTCTGCCAACAATTACATTTTTTGAAAAATAATTTTTTACGTAGCATAGTAAGGCACCTTGTGCTTTTTATCCGTTTATAGTTACGTTTAAGCTAAGTGGTATGTGATGGCTTACGTTATAGCAGCTGTAAACACTCACTCTCTCACAATCCTCTCTTTTATTTTTCTCTCTCATGAAGACACAATAAACGCAGCGTTGTCTTCCTGAGAAAGGACAAAACGTACAGCCTCGTCCGCTACGAAGCTCTGACGCTGGACACTCCTTCCACACACACCACCATATGATGACGATGCCTTTTTCTTTAAATAGCAAAACTTTATGTATACATTTTATATTTTTCTTTTTTGTTTTATTAGAATTTTTTTCTTTGTCTATCTGACATTTTCTCTCATTTACCTGTTGATCTCTTTCTTTCATCCCTCTCTCTCTCTCTCTCTCTTTTTTCCTTTCTCTCTCTCTCTCTCTCTCTCTCTCTCTCTCTCTCTCTCTCTCTTCCCCCCATCTCTCTCTCTTCCTCTCTCTTCCTCTCTCTCTCTCCCCCGTCTCTCTCTCTCCCCCCTGTCTCTTTCCTCTCTCTCTCTCTCTCTCTCTCTCTCTCTCTCTCTCTCTCTCTCTCTCTCTTCCCCTGTCTCTTTCCTCCCTCTCTCTCTCTCTCTCTCTCTCTCTCTCTCTCTCTCTCTTCCCCCTGTCTCTTTCCCCTATCTCTCTCTCTCTCTCTCTCTCTCTCGTGCGCGCGCTCTCTCTCTCTCTCTCTCTCTCTCTTCCTCCCCCCTCTGTCTCTTTCCTCTGTCTCTCTCTCTCCCTGTGTCTCTCTCCCTCTTTCTAGCTCCCCCTCGTCTCTTTCTCTCTTTCTTCTGTCTCTCTCTCTCCCTGTGTCTCTACCTCTTTCTCTCTCTTTCTTCCTCCTTCTCCCTCTCTCTCTCTCCCTCTTTCTCTGCCTCTCTCTCTCTCTCTTTCTCTCTTTCCTCTGTCTCTCTCTGTGCCCCCCCCCCCTTTGTTTTCATGGGTGATCAGTGTGAAACTCGCATGGATGTTGGTGCTGATGTGATCTATGTACGTGTGTGTGTGTGTGTGTGTGTGTGTGTGTGTGTGTGTGTGTGTGTTTAACTAAACCACAGTGTTGTGGGTTTGAGTCTCAGCTCACACATGAAAAGCTCCGTCCAGATGTATGGAAACTAAGTGTGTTGGTGTCACTCAGCCGACGTACGGGTTTGAATTCAACAACAAAAAAAAGTTTGTTTTTTTTCCTCCAGTGTTTGATGTGCGTCGATGCTTTTTGACCAATCAGATTTGAGAATTCAGGAGCACTTCGGTGTAAGGGGTGATGCTTTACTTTGTCGTGAGTGAACTCTCCAGACGTGAGCAGCGACTTTAATAAATCCGCTTGTCGAGGTTCGTAGTATGAACACAATACAAATACTCCATTTGAGACGCATCTAGTATTCTGTAGAGATTATAGATCTGTGTGTGTGTGTGTGTAAAACTGTGTATTAGTGTGTATTAGTCATCTTATGGATACACACACACACACACACACGCACTGTCACCAGATTCACCAACTTGAGTCTTGTGATTTTTCAAGTGACTCATGTGTCAGATTGATGAAATGATTCGTGAGTCATTTGTAGAGTCTGCTGTAATTCTGGACAAACACTGGGATTTTTATTTATTTATTTATTTTCTGTTGAGCCAACAGTGCTTGTGTCACTGAGCAAATAGATGAATGCCTTCACAAGAACGGATTTATTTGCAGTCATGTCTGAATTTCATTACGTGACTCATGATGTTTTTGAATCTGTGAAGCCAGAGGAAACTCCACACAGGGTGAACTCCAGAGGCTGCATTCTGATTGGTCAGAAAGTGTTTATATTAAAGCGCTCATTCTGACAGGTTAGCGTTTCTATAGTAACAGCTGGTATGTGTGTGTGTGTGTGTGTTGAGATTCTTACAGTGATGAGGGAGGACACAGTGACGGTGTAATTATATAGATTATTGTTTGGTAAATCAGAACATTCCAGTTTTGCCACTAACTGAATCAGTAAAGCTGTGTGTGTGTGTGTGTGTGTGTGTGTGTGTGTGTGTGTGTTTTATTTTCTGTTTCATTATTTTGTTTGAAATCCAGTTCAGTTGTTTAAACTGTTCAGCAGTGACAGGAAGTGCAGGTGAACCTCGCAAACCTCTTCCACCTGACAGTCAGGAATTTGTGGCTTTTTTGTTTCTTCTTTTCGGCTTCAGAAGTCCGGAGCCATGAGCCACAGACTCTGAGCCGAACCAATCCCGAGAGCCAGGTAGAAATGTTCAGAGGAGTTCTTAGAAAACACACACACTTTCATTTCTTAAAAATGTTTTTTTTTTGTTCCTCGTCCGGCCGCCGGTCAGTCGCAGCTGTAAAAGCACACATGGTGTGAGAATCCGAAGAAACGGACATTTTCTGACCGGCGAGTCTCAGACCCAGCACACATCAAAGACGTTTTTTTTATTTAATATTTATTTTGTTTTATTCCACGTCGCTGTTGGATTAGCGATTCAGGAGGTGTCGATTTCTTGAACAGTAGCCACACGTCAAAAACTGCTGACCAAAACGCAACAAAAATCGATTTTTTTTTTTTTTATACTGCGAAGTTTTCTGTAAAGCCGTGCTTGTTTATTTAACATTTACGGAAGGAGTCTCCAGTGTCAGAGGCAGAGCTCGACGCTTTCCGCACCTTCGACAGCGCAAGATGTAAATAAATAACTTAATAAATAAGTAGCACTCTAAATAATTCATGTATTCTAGCAAGTAAAAAAAAATGACCATACAGTGGAACCTCAGTGTATGAATTGAACTGGTTCTGGAGGCGAGTTCTTAAGGTGAAAATGTGTATTGCGAAACGGATTTTCTCATAAGAAATAATGTAAATGCAGATAATCCGTTCCAGCCGGCCAAAAATATGACCGATATGACCAGTACGAAGCGTATGTAAACTGTACGGCCGCTTACAAAGAACTGACCCAAGACCAGCATTCCATGTCAAGGCTCCTCACAGGAAGTCGCACCACCAAGCTCGGGCTAAAGATAGAACAGACCGCCCACGCCACCGATCTGTCAACTAAAAACGCCCGAAAAATCACCTAGCTTTCGAACGCATGCCGAAGGCGACGTAGGTATCGTGGGATGACTCTTTCACAACAGCTTTCACTGACTGAAAAAAAATTAGGAAAATTCATAAACTCACTTCGCTTGGCTTTCCACTGATGCTAGCAAGTTTTAAACGGCTCCCGGACGTACGCGCAACTTAGCAGGCGTTTCGGTTCGTTCGTATGCCGAAAGTGCTTCGTATGCCGATGAAAATTGCTTACAAAATTTTAATTCTTAAGGCGAAAATTGGTAAGGGAGAGCATTTGTATGCCGAGGCTCGTCCTCGTTGGTTATGATGTTACGCTATTCACGGAAATAGTTGATTTAAAAGCATCGTGTCAATAGGTTTCTTTACCAAAATAAGACAAAAGAAACACAAGCTTTAGTTTAATTAAGGGATCATTTTAGCTTGAATGTTTTATCACATGCTTTCTGATGGTTCTATAGACCGTAGCATAAAACAAAATAAATGCATTAATATTTGAACAAATGGCTAAAGTGAAACACAAAGTAGCACACTAAATAATTCATGTATTGGAGCAAGTAAAAAAAAATAACCTCATCTGTTAAATGAAGTAAACAAAAATCCTTGTGGTGGGAAAATCTTACGGTGTGGGTTACGACGTTCCGCTCTTCATCACATCATTATTCGCACATATATATATATATATAAAACAATAGATTATATTTGTGTGTGTGTGTATATATATAATAACATGCTATATAAAGTTATGTAATAGAATAAATAGAATAAAAATATATATATATATATAATAAAATAAATAAAATGTATGAAATATATAATAAAATAAATATAATAAAAAATAAATAACATTTTGCTGGTGTGTAAATCAGTCTCTGAGGCAGCGAGACTCTTCTTCATGCTCTAACTGAACCCCATCGACTAACAGCCGCGTTTCCTTTAACTCTCGTGCTGTGTTTCTGACTTGTTCAGCTTTAAGGGTGTTTCCTTCAGAAGGAACAGTTGAGCTCGTTGCTCAGAAAGTTCTGGAAAAGCCTGGAATCTTGGACTAAAGTCCTGCATTTGTTGTGTGAGCTGATGGTTTCATGTAACTGTTCTTGGGTGCTGATATTACAGGAATAAAGCGTTGAGGGATGATGATGGTGGTGATGATGATGATGATGTTTTTCAGTGTATCATTTCAAAATGTTGTGTGTCCTGGTACGTGTTGTGTTTTTTACTTTTGATAATTTAGACAATAAGCAAAATGTAGAGAATTTGCTTAATATTAAACGTTCTAAATGATTTATATGAATTATATACCTAAATGTTTTTCTTCTGATTTTAATAAATAAAATGAATTTTTCAATAAAAAAAAAAAAAAATAGATATAATAAAAATCCATAGATATTTAATAGTTTTTTTCTTTGGACTCCTGGTATAGCCAAGTGTTTGTTTGTTTATTAATTTTCATATTTAAAAAAATATTTGTAGACATTTAATAGTTTCTTTGGACCCCTGGTATAACCAAGTGTTTAATTTATTTTTGTATTTTTTCCATAAAAAATATTTGTAGACATTTAATAGTTTTTTTTTTGTTTTTTTTTTTGCTTTGGACCCCTTGTATAGCCAAGTGTTTGTTTTTGTTTGTTTGTTTGTTTATGTATTTGTTTATTTGTTTTCATATTTAAAAAATAATATTCGTAGACATTTAATAGTTGTTTTTTTTTCTATGGGCCTCTGCTACAACAAAGCGATTTATTTATTTATTTATTTATTTATTTATTTATTTATTCATTCATTCCATATTTAAAAAGGAATATTTGTAGACATTTAATAGTTGGCTTTAAATGTAATTCTACTGTATCGTTGAGAATTGAGGTTTTTTGTGACTCTTGTGGTTGTTAAATAGAGATTTTTGACTAGATCACTAAACCTTCTGGTGAATTGATGTTGAATTTGTGGTCTTAACATTAACACTAACAGCTCAGACTCTGAGGTTTTAACACTTGAAAGAGGAAGTGATCTTCAGACAGAAGGAAACGACTCGCTCGTGCCCCTTTTTGTGTAATTAACGCAGCTTCTCGTCTTCCCGTAACAGATGACATGACGACTCTGACTTCCTGTGGGCCGTGGAAGCGGCGCTCGAGCTTGTATTGGACAGACACAGAAGGAAACGGCAGCACTGAGCCGAGCGAGCTCAGATAGTGCGCGCGATCGTCCTCATCCACCTGCAGTCAGAATGGCGTCTAAACAGCAGAGCTTCCTCACCGGTTCCCTCTTCTTCATCATCTTCATCAGCAGCAGCAGCAGCAGATGTCACGCTCACGCTGTTCCCCGTGTCACCTTTCCTCTCGGTAAGTGTTTTTTTTTTTTCTTGTCCTAATTAACGCACCATGAGGTCATGTGACGTGTTCTGGTATATGCTTCATCACCATCGTCATCAGTATCAATATCGTCCTATTTGGAAGGATAGTAGAAGTCGGAGAGTTGAGGCATTGGTGGCTCAGTGGTAGGTTACTCGCCTATCATGCGGAAGGCCTGGGTTCGATTCCAGCCAATGCCTCAACCCCAGCCACTGGATGCAGTGCCGGTCCCAAGCCCGGAAAAATGGGAGGGTTGCGTCAGGAAGGGCATCCGGCGTAAAACCTGTGCCAAGTTGTTGTGCGGACCGGTTGGTCCGCTGTGGCGACCCCGAACAGGGAGCAGCCGAAAGCAACTTCTTCTAGTAGAAGTCGGAGAGTTGATTTATTTCGGTCGATAGGTTTGATGACCAAAATAAGAAAGTTGAAATACAAGCTTCAGTTTAATTAAAGAATCGTGTCAATCAGAGATGTTCACAAGTCTCTCGTCTGAAGTCCTCCAGCTGGAGTCCGAGTCGCGTCTCGAGTCGTAAAAATCTGTTGAAAAATCCTGTAAATATCCTTTTTACAAAGTTACGTAGACAAAGCTGTTATCAGTGTTGGAAACAGTTGTGTTGCTTAATATTTTTATTAACCTCTGATACTTTTTTCAGGATTCTTTGATAAACAGAGGGTTGGGGGAGCAGCATTTGTTCGAGGTGGAAATCTTTTCTGACAATATACACCACTGTTCAGAAATTTCAGGGGCCAATTTCTTTCTTTCTTTCTTTCTTATTAGAAAAGACTTGTTGGAAGGGGTTTCTATTTGGAATGGGTGCTGGTCTTTTCAGCTTTCTGTTTATCAAAGAATCCGAAAACTATTTCCAACGTTGTTAATAAATTGGCATATTAGAATGATGATGCTAAGTGAGGCAAAAGACGGCGAGAGTCGCTCGTTATTATATACAGCGTTGCTACTGATGACAGTCATTATCAGAA
>JAUCMX010000028.1:15878385-15990885 GCA_033459395.1 Hemibagrus guttatus | reverse complement strand
CTCTCTCTGTCTGTCTCCCTCTTTGTCTCTGTCTGTCTGTCTCCCTCTCTCTCTGCCTGTCACCTTCTCTGTCTGATTCTCTTTGTCTGTCTGTCTGATTCCCTTTCTGTCTGTCTCCTTCTTTGTCTCTCCCTCTCTCTCTGTCTGTCTCCCTCCCTCTCTGTCTGTCTGTCTCCCTCTCTGTCTCTTTTTCTGTCTGTCTGTCTCTCAGCCTATCTGTTTCCCTCTCTGCCTCACTGTCTGTCTCTCTGCCTGTCTGTCTCCCTCTTTGTCTCTGTCTGTCTGTTTTTCTAGTGTCTGTAGTGTCTGAGTGGTGGATTAGTGCTCTCTCTGTGTGTGTGTGTGTGTGTGTGTGTGTGTGTGTGTGTGTGGGGATGAGGTTGATGTAGGAGTGAAACTGCGCTTTAGTCGGATCAGGAACAGTCTCTGACCCGGTTCTGATTATTTGGGTGAAAAAAGAAAAGGCAGAGGCATGAAACTCCTGACTCAGCTGAAAAAGTTGTTTTGTTTCTTTATTGTGGCTTTTTTTAATGAATAGAAGGTTTGTTCTGCAGAGGCAGATGGTTTAGTCAAGTGTGTGTGTGTGTGTGTGTGTGTGTGTGTGTGTGTTCATACAGTGCTTGGCTTGTTCTGCAAAACGGATGTTCCAGTGTTTCTTAAACTTTGTCACAGTTTTCTCTCTCTCTCTCTCTCTCGCTCTCTCTCTCCTCTCTCTCTCTCTCTCTCTCTCTCTCTCTCCCCCCTTTGATCCCGCACGCACTCACACTCTCGCTCTTTGTGCATATATTTGTCCTTCTCTTTGGCCTCTCTCTCTCTGTCTTTGTCTATCATCTCTCTCTCTCTCTCTCTCTCTCTCTCTCTCTCTCTCTCTCTCTCTCTCTCTCTCTCTCTCTCTCTCTCTCTTACACACACACACTCTCTCTCTGTCTCTCTCACCATTTGTTTCTGTCTGTCTCTGTCGCTCTCTCTGTGTGTCTCTCTTTCTCCCTGTCTCCTAGCCCTTCACAGGATGTAATTCTGTAGTCATTTGGCTGCATGGTTGTTGTCTGTGATTTGTAAATCCTGATGTTGCAGCTGTTCCTCTCAGCATGACCTCATCACAGACCTCATCACAAATCAGAAGAAATTCTGCTGAAGGTAAAGCAGATGTTGAAACCGGACGATTAGTCAGACTGGGCATCGTGTTTTGCAGCCACAAGACCAACCACAACAAACTTCATCAAACCCTCCCTGCATCCCGGACTCCTAAACCGCCTTCTACAGCGCATGAGGATATTTTCCCATGTTATTTAACTTGACTTGACCCTCTGTCTGTCTGTGGTGCTGTGGCTTCACGGTGAGGTGTGAACCTTCACAGCAGCTTTGTGCTGATTGCTCTGCGTTTGTTGTGCTGCTCTGGGGGTTAACACGACCTGACAACCTGACTGCATGACCCGACAAAAGCCAAGCTTAAAATTCCACAATGCTCAGTGGTTTAATTAAAGCCACAACACAACACCTTCTGACACACAATGACGGCTTGAGGAGAGGTCAATTAGTTCAGGTCAAATTTAGGCCTGTCCGACAAAACCGTCTCATGAGTGTGGAGTATACACCGATCGGGCATAACATTATGACCACCTGCCTAATATTGTGTTGGCCTTCCTTTTGCTGCTAAAACAGCCCTGTGACCCATCATGCACTGTGTATTCTGACACCTTTCTATCAGAACCAGCATTAATTTCTTCAGCAGTTTGAGCAACAGTAACTCGTCTGTTGGATCGGATCACACGGGCCAGCCTTCGCTCCCCACGTGCATCAATGAACCTCGACCGCCCATGACCCTGTCTCCGAGTCACCACTGTTCCTTCCTTGGACCACTTTTGATGGATACTGACCACTGCAGACCGGGAACACCCCACAAGAGCTGCAGTTTTGGAGATGTTCTGATCCAGTGGTCTAGCCATCACAATTTGTCCCTTCTTCAAACTCGCTCAAATCCTTACGCTTGTCCATGTTTCCTGCTTCTAACACATCAACTTTGAGGACAAAATGTTCACTTCCTGCCTAATATATCCCACCCACTAACAGGTGCCATGATGAGGAGATCATCAGATGTGGTCGGGTGATGCAGTTACCATTTCTGACCCGAAGTAGATTTGTTTCCCTTCATAACTAGAGAAAAAAATATTACTTTTGCATTATATTTAAAAAAAAATCGATTTAAAGTTACTTTAAATGTCTGTTAAACAAGTTCTCACTTATGTTATATAGCAGACATATAAACAGTCAATTTGTCACCAGACAAAAAAACCCCAGACAGATTAAGGAAAAAAACCCAGTGCTTCTTGTATTTTTATTGAGAATTCGTCTTGAAGACTTTCATGTGGTGGAAAACCTACAACCTCGCATACTACATCAACTCTAGACTCTTTTCCTAAACATTAAACAAGTAAACTTTTCCTTACAGAAAACTTCACAATTTCTTTGTCAAACAACGTTTTTAAATCTGTTTTGCATGCCGTGCGTCCATCATACGAGTCCCCGTGTTAGTGGTTGCTATAGCAACGATCCAGTATTAAAACGTCCATGTTAATAGAAACCTTGCACTATTGTCAAATCTGTTGCTATAGAAAATGAAATGAAATCAACATCTGACCAATCAAGACGCAGAATTCGAAGGTCAGAGAGAACATGATTATTTCCTCATCAGGATATGAAAAAGCCAGTGGTGTTCACCGTTCAGCATCACCTGTAGACATCTACGAGCTTCTGATCACTCGAGCGGAGCCTCTGAAGATGAAATCTTGTTATAGAAATCGTTTGCATGAATTTTCAACATGTTGGTTAAAGATTTTTCCGTTTGGGGAATGTAGATAAATGAGGAAGTACCGCATGACTAGTGTGTGTTAAGTAAGAGATGGAGCGAACATCTGTAACTGTGAAACATACTGTAAGATGTATTTACATACTGTAAGGACTTTTCCGGGGTCGTCCAGAAGCTTCCTGTTCAAGTCTAGTTCCTCTCGAGGTCTAGCTCACGTCCTCTCAGTTTTATTTTTAATTTTTTTTTACTCTGATCTAAATCTGGCTTTCTGGAAAGCTGCTTTGCGATGATGTCTGTTTTTAAAAGTGTGACATGATTTAAAGTAAACGAATTGATACCGTCGATGCTAAAGTGTAGAGCTTTGTGGTGTTTCTACAGGATCAGATATTTTAGGAAACATCTGGATCTCTGTCCTAACGCTCAGAGAGAGAGAGCACATGTTAGCCTTAATGTCCTAAGAAATTGTGTTGAAGCTAAACGTCGTGAGTTTAGCGTCTCTCAGCTGTTCGATTCTCGACCTGTCGTTTTGTGGATGTAGCAGTGCGCACACATCGACACCATCTTTCTCCAGGAAACATCCAAGGTAAAGCAAAATGTGGAATTTTTATTTGCCTTTTTTTCTGTTCCTTACAACCATTTGGGGTTGAAGAGGCCCAGCAATTCCTCACCCAAGCTTTAGAACTCTTCACAGCTCTCACACTAATAGATGAGTGATGAACTGGATTCAGGGATCTGCTGCGCGTGAGAGCTGATTGATTTTTGGTTCCTGTTTGGTTTCTCATCATGTGACTTTTTCCTGAAAATGTGACACTTTTACATGAATGGTCGCCAAGATGCGACACGAAATCACAGCTAAAGTGTGAAAGCCTAAATATTGAGCTACATTATTTGTCGGTTAGCTAGCAAATATTATCTGTGTACGTTGTTAGCATCGGATATTAGTATGAGTCAGTCCTGAGGGAAGGGACCAGTTGAGATGGTATTTTCTGACCCAATCAGCAACTCTGCCACAAGTGTAACTGCAGAATCGGGCTACAACTCATTCAGACTGCTAGTTTTTTTTCTCCTTTCTGTGTCGCTCTGTTGCCATTTCCTCATTATTGTGTCGAGTTTCACATCTACATTCTGAAAAATGCCTCGCTGCCTATACCAGGCACTCGGGATGGAGCAAGAACAGTGAAGCAGGGCCAGACATTTTCACTTCTTGTTTCTCCGAGCCCCACATTCTCCAGGGCTTTATTTTCTCCAGGATTCTACGTTCTTCAGGATCCCACATTCTCCGGACTTCTGCATTCTCCAGAGTTCTGTGTTCTCAAGTTTCCCACATTCTTTAAAGTACCTCCAGGATCCCTCATTCTCCAGAGTTTTGTGTTCATGAGCCCACATTCCCCAGAGTTCCATGTTCTCCAGGATCCCTCATTCTCCAGAGTTTTGTGTTCTCCAGGATCCCACATTTTCCAGACTTCTACATTCTCCAGAGTTCTATGTTCTCAAGTTTCCCACATTCTTTAGAGTATCTCCAGGATCCCATATAGTTCAGACTTCTACGATCTCCAGGATCCCTCATTCTCCAGAGTTCTATGTTCTCCAGTATCCCACATTCTCCAGAGTTCTATGTTCTCCAGGATCCCAGATTCTCCATGTCACTACATCCTCCAGGATCCCACATACTTCAGACTTCTACGATCTCCAGGATCCCACATTCTCCAGTCCCCGATGCTCTCCAGTGCCCTTATTTACCAAGGTTCTAATTTCGCCAGATTTATATATAAATACGAACACAGGACAAAGGGGTCCGATGTTCTCAGGGTCCTATTTTGTTCCTTTTTTCAGTGTTTACTGTGTTTTATAAGCTACAGTTTGGCATTTCTTCAAAGTTTAGTGTTTACACTTCACTGTTGTTCACACATGCAGCTGACAGACTTTTTAAAGAAAGAAATGAGGGTTCATAACTCAAATTCTCAAAAACAAATTTCGAGTCTGGATGAAGGATAGATATTAAACTATTGCATGTTATTCATTTAAATGCGTCTTTGGTGTTTTGAAGTTAAAAATCCTGACTATCTAACATGGATTAAGTAAACTTTTCAAGATGTTTTAACAAAATATTGAACTGAGGAACCTAGGCTCCTGGAACATATGTCCCTTAGTCATGGTTCATATATTACTATAGAACTCTGTGGAATTTAGGACCTTGGGGACAAAGGAGCGATCCTCTTTAAGGAAAGGTTTTGTCTGCTCTCGTGCTTTAGGAAAATCTCCTATCTTGAAGACTAATAACGATCCAAAACATGTGTGCTGCGTTTACTGAGGAAATACGAGGTGTTAGCGACGCGTTACATGTTTTACAGACCTTGCTAAGGGCGTACATGGGTTAGCATTTGAATAGAAAAATAGCAGCGTGTTTATAAATAAAACAAACAGGTTCTTGAGATAGAGGGGAGGTTTGAGATGAGTGCAAAAAAAAATACAGATTATTTTCTTTCTCAGGGCTAAATCTTCCACTCATAAGGATCTTGTTTATTAATTAGTGAGTTAATGAACATGGAGTAGGGGGGCACGGTGGCTTGGTGGTTTAGCACGTTTGCCTCACACCTCCAGGGTTGGGGGTTCGATTCCCGCCTCCGCCGTGTGTGTGTGGAGTTTGCATGTTCTCCCCGTGCCTCGGGGGTTTCCTCCGGGTACTCCGGTTTCCTCCCAAGGTCCAAAGACAGGCATTGTAGGTTGATTGGCATCTCTAAATTGTCCGTAGTGTGTGATTGCGTGAGGGGGTGTGTCCTGCGATGGGTTGGCACTCTTTTCCAGGGTGTATCCTGCCTTGATGCCCAATGACGCCTGAGATAGGCACAGGCTCCCCGTGACCCGAGTATAGTTCGGATAAGCGGTAGACAATGAATGAATGAATGAACATGGAGTAATTAAGCACTAATAAAGCTATTATTATTATTATTATTATTATTATTATTATTATTATTATTATATGGTTAGAGTTATTTCCTGGGTTTTTTTTTTTGTTTTCATATCAGTCATGGAGCTGGAAAGAAAAGTAAAAGTAAGTGCTATTATAAAGAAAAGTGGGGAAGTGTATGGTTTTGTTATAATTATACACACACGTGCCCCACACACGTACTGCAGATCTTTACTGCTGTGTGTTTACTCGTCAGTTTGCCCTCTGGTTCAGTCGGGATGTGTATGAGCAGGTTCGAGCAGGAATTTACTCCTCCCTCACGTGTTGAAGTTCTCAGTTTGCGCAAGATGTTTCTTTCTTGTATAACACCGTAGCATGAGAAGTGGCCTGTTGCAAGAGTTTGTAGTCTGTCACTTCACATCCTTTTTATTTCAACTGAAACCACATCGAGCTTCAGTTCACTAATGTAGTGAGTTGAGCAGCATGACTCCAGAACCTCACGCTGCCAGGGGAACACCAGCGAGAATCACATCTGACTCTGAATCGACTCGACTGCAGCGAACGAATCAAATACGCCGTTTTTTTATCAGCCACTAAACTGAGCCAAAGGACAGAGCTGTAGGCTTTCTCTTTTTTTCTAAAGAGAAAAAAAACACATGATGAGATGCATAAAAAAAAAATTCTTGTACTATTTGAGCAACAGCTCTGTGTTCTTTCTGCTCAAAATGTTTTCAGTCTTAAATGAACATCGAAAAAAATTGGTAGAGTTTATTTAATTTTATTTATTTATTTTTGGCCTTTTTAACTAAATGCAGCATGAAACCAATGAGCAGATTTTTTATCAAACTTTTTCACCAGATTGTAAAGCAGCTCTTCTTTTTTATTTATTTATTTATTTTTTTTTTTTTTATTTTATTTTATTCTATTTTTATTTTTTTTTAAGGCTTTTTTTTCCTGACACTGACATGTAAAACTTTAGGTGCAGGCTGTGTTGATGTCTATAAAGAGACAAATTATCAGCATTTTATATCATGTAAAAAAAAACCACACACGCACAAAAATTGCGTTGAAAAGTGCTTTAGTTGCACTGCAGGTGAAAACATTTCCCAGATTAAAATACTGCTTTGGCTGTATATTAAAGGACTTAAATTTAATTGTAAAATAAAATTGGAGCAGAGCGAATAGACTCGGATGTCAAGTTCTCACACGGCGGCTTTTCTTGTTGTGTTCGAGCAAAAGCAGACACCATGCCACAAGACCTCAAACTAAAACCTCACCGCATTTCACAGCGACGTGACAGCATTTAACTCTCAATTTCTGCAGCTTTTCACATCCTGTGCAGCATCACCCTGCTCGAGCTGCTCTCACCTTCCTGTGTCTCTGTTTAACCTCCGACACGCTGAGAGCTGGGCGACAGGCTTAACTCTGTTGCTTTTTTTCCTCCCCAAGTCATTTATTTAATATTTGCTTTATTATTATTATTATTATTATTATTCATTCATTCATTCATTGTCTGCCGCTTATCCGATCTATTCTCGGGTCACGGGGAGCCTGTGCCTATCTCAGGCGTCATTGGGCATCAAGGCAGGATACACCCTGGACGGAGTGCCAACCCATCGCAGGACACACACACACTCATTCACTCACGCAATCACACACTACGGACAATTTAGAGATGCCAATCAACCTACCATGCATGTCTTTGGACTGGGGGAGGAAACCGGAGTACCCGGAGGAAACCCCCGACGCTCGGGGAGAACATGCAAACTCCACACACACACACGGCGGAGGCGGGAATCGAACCCCCAACCCTGGAGGTGTGAGGCAAACGTGCTAACCACCAAGCCACCGTGCCCCCCAATTATTTATTATTTTCTTATTTTCTTATTTTCTATTTTATTATTCTCTTTATTACTATTTATTGTTCTCTTTATTTATTATTATTATTATTATTCTATTTATTTATTATAATTATTCTCTTTAGTTATTATTCTCATAATTATTTATTATTCTCTTTATTTAAAATTATTGTTCTCTTTATTATTATTTATTATTCTCATAATTATGTATTGTTCTCTTTATTTATTCTCTTTATTATTGTTGTTTCTTTCTATTCTTTTTATTCTCTATTTTCTAAACACAAAATTCCGCTTTCTAGCTTCATCCCAACTGACAAGTTTCACTTCCACTACACAATACACACTTCCACTACACAATACACACTACCTACAGTCTGGAGTCGAATCCTCTCAGACGGAGATAAAAAATATTTTCGCATCGTAACATGGTTTATAGCTTGTTGGTCTTTTTGGATCTTGCATATAAATGTTTTTTAATTCTGTTTCTATGAATAAAATGTATATATTTTTTAATATTAAGAAAAAGTTTGTAGACCTTTTTGATGAATTTTTAATGTTAACGCTACTGTGTATCATCAATAATCACGATATATGTCACAGGATTTTATTTATTTATTTATCTTTTGCGATGGATGCAGTCAAATCAATTCACTGCACTACAGACTTGGGTTTAAACAGATTTCGTAGGAAATGTTTTTAATCTCGGCGAGTCTCATCAGAGCCGTAACACTCGTCTGTAGTCGACACACATACCCATGCAGATGTGGTTAAAAAAAAATGCTGCAGTTTATTTTTTAAAGCAGAAGCGTTTCAGCCAAATGTTTTTTGATAAACAATCCTAAATCCTGCGTGACCGCGGCGGCGTCAGAGCGGCGTGTCCCGCGTTCCCGACTTCAGGCTGTAGTGCATGTGAGGTGCGGCGTCAGGTGGTTTCTGCTTCCTGTTTTTTTTTGTTTTTTGTTTACGGTGTTCAGAAATGTGAAGGAAAGGGAGCCAGACTCCGCATTTTGCTTGGAAAGTAATTGTTGTTAACGTCGTGTTTTTATCGGACAGTAACGTGAAGAAAAAACGGCGCGATCACTTCGTTCCTCCACATCCTCCGTCACTCTCGCCACATCAGCCACGCCCAGCCACGGTGGATATCAGCCACGCCCTTTTTGAGTTATAGCGTCAACGAAATAAACATTCGCAGAAATAAAAACTTCACGGATTCTCAAATCGGACGTCGATCAGTCCCCTGCAGCAGCAGCAGCAGCAGCTCGGACTGTGGCTCCAGCTTTAACATAAACGACAGGTTTAGAATCAGTGCATCATTCTAACGAGGTGTTGTTTCCATAGCGACGCAAAACGGGAAATAAGCTAGCTGGGCTTTAGTGTAGCTATAAATGGATAAAAATCGCAGGTTGTAATCGTGAGGAATGAAACCCTTCCGGTTCGCAGTGAAGTACAGAATTTTGACAGAAACGATCAGGATCTCGTCACAAATTTCATGATCCTCATCAGCTTCTTTTCTCTTCTGCTGCTTTCTCACTGTGTTGCTCCAGGCTTGTGCTTCACCCTCTGACCCAGTGGCCTAGGCGGTAATCTGTTTATACACACACACACACACACACACACACACACACACACACTCTCATGTTGCTGCACTTTACAGGACCGGATGTTCTCATAATATACTCGAGCTCCTCATGCTTGCGTGCATTTGTTTCACGGCCACATTTTACTATATTTGGAGAAAAGTTACATTTATGCATTCACGCACGAACACACACACACACACACACACACACACACAATGCACTGTAGTCTATGGGACCAAATGTTCTCATAAGCACATAATGTGTCAAAATTAAATGATGCTTGTCTCATTGCCACATTTTGCTATATTCTAGTGACCAAAGACATACATACACACACACACACACACACACACACACGCATTAATATAACCAGATTTTTTCAGTGTCCTCATGTGGTCCTTAGTTTGCATTCATTTAATTTATTATTTTATATTTTGTGCTATAAACTCTGTGTTACATATGCATGTATACACACACACACACACACACACACACACCATCCTTAATGCTTACTTTATGGGACCAGTTGTTCTCGGAAGCATATACCATGAGAAAATGACTTCATATCCTCAAGTGTATATGCATTTCATTGGCACTTTTGGCTATTTTCTGGTAACAAAACACACACACACACACACACACACACACACACACACACAATCACCAGATTTTTTCAGAGTGTCCTCATGAGGTTCTCAGTTTGCATTAATTTATAATTTTATATTTTGTGCTATAAACTCTGTATTACATATGTACATACACGCGCGCACACACACACACACACACACACACACACACACACACACACACACACACACACACACAGAGTTCTCATAAGTGCATTATTAGACTTGTTTTTTTTCTTCTTTTCACACTTTCTTTATCTGAACACTGTTCATGTTGCTGCTTTGTGTTTGCTGGTAAAACCACATGCGCTCTCTTCACACAACAATGCGTGTGATGTGCGTCAGCGTCAAGACTAAAGTTAATAATAAACCCCTTCTCAGAACTCTGGAGCAGCGTGCGCTATTAATAGAGCTGAAACGAAAACCCTAACGTACCTCAGCAGAAACGGCTGGTGCTGTCGTTAACCAGTCAGTACACGGGAATCTGCTAGCGCCTCACGTCTTAGCTGTATTAGCCTGTTAGCATTTCCTTAGATTACTCCATTACAGAGAGGAGGTTCTAGGAATTCAAATGAATTCTGTGACTATGAAAATCATTTGAATTTTGTTTTGTGGAACAGCGGCTCGTTATCGACAGAGCCCATCTTTCTTCCTTGTTCCATAAACCCTATGAAATGTGGAACAACATCTGAGCTTGCTGTAGTTCATGCAGAAATCAGAGGCCACACCCCCTTTACTGGGAAATACTAATCAAAGGCCACGCCTCCTTTACTGACATATAAATCAGAGGCCACGCCTCCTTTACTGAGACATACAATTCAGAGGCCACACCCCCTTTACTGGGAAATACTAATCAAAGGCCACGCCTCCTTTACTGACATATAAATCGGAGGCCACGCCTCCTTTACTGAGACCTACAATTCAGAGGCCACACCCCCTTTACTGGGAAATACTAATCAAAGGCCACGCCTCCTTTACTGACATATAAATCAGAGGCCATGCCTCCTTTACTGAAACTACAATTTAAGGAAAAGGCCCACGCCTCCTTTTACTTTGACCCCGCCCATATCAATCAGAGGCCACGCCTCCTTTACTGACACATATAAATCAGAGGCCACGCCTCCTTCAGCTGCTAGCCACACCTATTTTTCTCTTTTCTTTGCTGTAGCTACATAATAAAGACGGTCACATTGGATGCATGAATTTTGTAGAGAAACACATTGTTTCTGTTAATTTCACAGATTTTAAAGGGGGGTGTGTGTGTTTTTGCAGAGAGCCCTGGTCGGCCTTTTACCGTCTTCACTCTTCCTGGTGTTTATAACACCACCACACTCCTACTGAGCAACGATGAGGAGACGCTGTTCGTGGGAGCGAGAGACGCCGTCCTGTCTCTCAATATCGCCAACACAGGACACCTGCAGCTCAGCAAGAAGGTGTGTGTGTGTGTGTGTGTGTACACTGACAGGTCATCAGGTCAGGCTGGTAGTCAGGAGTGGTATTATCTGAGTCGCTTCACAGTACGATCTCTGCTTCTGCTGTGTTTAATGTTCGTCCCTTTCAGGAGGCAGCAGCTGCTTTCTAAAGGCTCTGATTTCAGACAAATTTTAAAGCAGCGTCCCTTTCAGAGATGTCAGTCCTGTCATTGTGTTAGTTGTCTCCCTTCAGCAGCCAATGCACTAACTCTAGTGAGTCAAAATAAGAAGATAGATATTTTGGTATCATGTACGCCAATCCGCTCGATATTCATGACAAAAATATCATATGGAAATCCTTTCATGTCTCACAATATTACACAATATAATCATTTTGCAAAGAATCTGCAGCCAAAACAAAACCGTCTGTTTCCTCTCATCAATCCTGCTTTGGGGTTATAAGAAAATAGTGAAAAATGACTAAACATTATAGTAGCGATAAGGTAAATCAGAGCATATGTGCGTACTCTGGAGTTTCTAAGAGCTGCTCCGGTCTCTCTTCTCTTTTAGATCGACTGGTCCCCCACAGAGGACGAGCTGGGAGCCTGTGGAATGAAGGGCACCAATGAGGTCTGTATAAGAGAACAAGGATTGCTGAGTATAAGAGAAAAACAATATAACGTGAAAAATGACGCTTGTGTCTCTCTTTTGTGTCTCTCTGTTGTGTGTGTCTCTCTCTCTCTCACTCTCTCTCTCTCCAGAAGGATTGTCCGAACTTTGTGCGAGTGCTGCAGGTTCTCAACTCTACACACATGTTCGTGTGTGGAACCTTTGCCTTCAGTCCTCGCTGCAGCTTCATCGTAAGACACTCACTTTAATTTCTCTCACACAGACACACAGCGGTCATTCTCAGTGAGTGTCTCTCTGTGAGTCTCTCCATGAGCCCTTTTCTCTCTCTGAGTGTCTCTTCCTCCCTGTGAGTGTGTCTCTCTCTCTCTCTCTCTCTCTCTCTCTGTGAGTGTCTCTCAGTGAATGTCTCTCTCCCTCTGTGAGTGTCTCTCTCTCTCTCTCTCTCTCTCTCTCTCTGTGAGTGTGTCTCTCTCTCAGTGAATGTCTCTCTCTGTGAGTGTCTCTTTCTCCCTGTGAGTGTCTCTCTATCTGTGAGTCTCTCTCTCTCTCTCTCTCTCTCTCTCTCTCTCTCTGTGAGTGTCTCTTTCTCCTTGTGAGTCTCTCTCTCTCTCTCTCTCTCTCTCTCTCTCTGTGAGTGTCTCTCTCTCTTCTCTCTCTCTCTCTCTCTCTCTCTCTCTCTGTGAGTGTCTCTTTCTCCTTGTGAGTCTCTCTCTCTCTCTCTCTCTCTCTCTCTCTCTCTCTCTGTGAGTGTCTCTCAGTGAATGTCTCTTTCTCTGTGTGTGTGTCTCTCTCTCTCTGTGTGTGTTAGTGTCTCTCTCTCAGTGAATGTCTCTCTCTGAGTGTCTCTTTCTCCCTGTGAGTGTCTCTCTATCTGTGAGTCTCTCTCTCTCTCTCTCCCTCTCCCTGTGAGTGTCTCTCTCTCTCTCTGTGAGTGTCTCTCTCTCTCTGTGTGTCTCTCTCTCTGTGAATGTCTCTCTATCTCTGCATCTCTAACTCTGTGATTCTCTCTCACTGTGTCTCTGTGAGTGTTTTTCTCTCTCTCTCCCTGTCTGTGTCTCTCTCTGTCTGTGTGTCTCTCTCGTTGTGTGTCTCGTTGTGTATGGTTGTGTACATGATGAATAAAAGTTGAATATATTGACAGAGTTGTGTAGAATTTTTGTTATTTAATAACACTGTTGTGTTGTTGTGTTATGTTGTGTCAGAACTCTGAGCAGTTCACTCTGCTCGTGAATCCCAGCGGTAAACCAGAGGAGGGTCGAGGTCGCTGCCCTTACAACCCCTACCACAAAAACACAGCCATCACTGTGGGTAAGACTCGATTCACTGTCTGGCTCTACACACATCCTGATGAAAGTGAGACTTTTTAAAAAAAAAAAAAAAAAAAAGATATGAGAGAGTGTGGTAGGTGAAAAGAGGGAAAGGAAACCGAGGTATAAAGAAAAGAGAGAAGAAAAGGCACGCTTGCAGCCTGAGTTTTGTGTACAGTGTGACCATGTCAGTGCTTCAGAAAGTTCTCTCTCTCTCTCCATCTCGTTGTCTCCTGCCAATTCTGTCAGCATGTATGGAAACTGTCTCACACACAGACCTGTGTGTGTGTGTGTGTGTGTGTGTGTGTGTGTGTGTGTGTGTGTGTGTGTGTGTGTGTGTGTAGGTGGAGAGCTTTACACCGCCACAGTGGCTGACTACAGAGGGAATCGTCCAATCATCTCTCGTCACCTGAGTGAAGGTGACCGTGTGGATATGAAGCTGGATGATACCCCGGGCTGGCTAGAAGGTAAAAAAAAAATCATCTATATATTTATATATACACCGATCAGGCATAAGATTATGACCACCTAGAGTTGACGACGTGATTAAGACTGATGATCTCCTCATCATGGCACCTGTTAGTGGGTGGGATATATTAGGCAGCAAGTGAACATTTTGTCCTCAAAGTTGATGTGTTAGAAGCAGGAAAAATGGACAAGCGTAAGGATTTGAGCGAGTTTGACAAAGGGACAAATTGTGATGGCTAGACCACTGGATCAGAACATCTCCAAAACTGCAGCTCTTGTGGGGTGTTCCCGGTCTGCAGTGGTCAGTATCTATCAAAAGTGGTCCAAGGAAGGAACAGTGGTGAACCGGTGACAGGGTCATGGGCGGTCAAGGCTCATTGATGCACGTGGGGAGCGAAGGCCGGCCCGTGTGATCCGATCCAACAGACGAGCTTTTGTAACCAAAAAGAGAAATGCTTAATTTCTATGCTTGTTTTGTTTTGTTTTTTCCCAGATCCCACCTTCATCAGCTCCACTTACATCCCGAGTGAGGAAAAGGTTTATTTCTTCTTCAGCGAGATGGGTCCTGAGTACGACTTCATCGACAAGTTCATAGTCTCTCGCATCGCTCAGGTTTGCACGGTGAGCCACTTCCTGTGAGCTGCTTCCTGTGTGCCACTTCCTGTATGCTTTAGGCATAAATATACAGGATAGGGTTATGGTTATAATGTGCGTTAATAATGTAACTGTGTGTGTGTGTGTTCAGAGCGATGTAGGTGGACAGCGGACTCTGCAGCGACGATGGACCACCTTCGCTAAAGCTCAGCTCCTGTGTCAGGCCAGAGGCGAGCTGCCCTATAACGTCCTGCAGGACATGACCAAGCTGCAGCCTGCAGAGGGCGCCAGTGAGGACGACACGCTGTTCTACGGCATCTTCAGCTCACAGTGGTGAATAAAGCGCTAAACTCTAAGCGCGAATAAAACGAGATATCAGATCGGATGAGTTTTTTTGAACGCTAACATTTTGTTTGCGTTCAAAAGAGAAGAGCTGACTTTCTCGTGTGGTTCGCTGCAGGTCCGTGAACTCCGGTCGCTCTGCGGTGTGTGTGTTCAGCCTCCGAACCGTTAAAGCCGTGTTCTCAGGAAACTACAAAGTGCTGAACCGGGACACGCTGAAATGGAGCAGGAGAACAGGAGAACACGAGAAGATCGCTAATCCTGGAGAGGCAAGGCAACAAGGCCACGCTGTAGAATAACAATCAGTGTCTGAAACATTCACTGATAGAGAGATATATATATATATATATATATATACACACACACATACACACATATATAAACTGACGTGCGTTTGTGTGTATCTTCGTCTTCTCACCATGCAGTGCGGTCTCCATAACGCCACGGATAACGTTCTCCGCTTCGTCAAGGAGAACTTCCTGGCTGATAAGAGCGTGGCTCCCACCAATCAGGGGCTGATTTTAGTGTCACCTGACCAGCGCTACAGCAACATCGTGGCTCAGAGAGTGAAGGGAGCTCACGAGAGGGAATACACAGTCCTGTACCTGCTCACAGGTAACACACACACACATACACATCCCACATTTTTTAGGTTCAAGGCATCATATATGCAGAACAGAGGTTTTACACACACACACACACACACACACACACACACTAATATGTCTACTCTGTGTAGAAAGCGGCTACCTGCACAAAGCCGTGCTGCTGATGGGCGGAGCTCACATCATCGAGGAGATCCAGGTGTTGAAGCAGCCTCAGTTGGTCAAGAACCTCCAGCTCTCCGTCTCAAAGGTACCACCAGGTTCTGAGGAGGTTCAGGGGTCCAACACTGCATTTCTTTATACTGTAGAGAACCTCACAAAACACACGTAACACAATGTCTGGACAGAACAACACACACACACACATGTCATAGTTAGGAGGAGGATGTGTAAGATAGGTATCTGGGGGTGTGTTTTGGTGGGTGGGTCTGGCTGGGTGGTTGTGTGTGGGTTGTGGGGATGTGTGTGTATGTGTGTGTATCAGTCACAGTGTGTGTTGTGTCCTGTGCAGGGTGCAGTGTTTGTGGGCTCCTCTGAGGGCGTGGCCTCTGTTCCAGTCTCAAACTGCTCAAACTACTTGAGCTGTGCTGAGTGTGTGTTAGCCAGAGACCCTTTCTGTGCCTGGGACACCACACAGCAAGTGTGTGCTCACGTCTCGTCTATAAAACACCAGCCGTAAGTACACACTTACTGTTTACTCACCTTAGTCACACACACACACACACACACACGCACGCACAAATAGACACACAGAAGATACAAACGACACACAACATATAAACACACATACAAATAGGACAACACATAGACACTCAAGCAAATGAACACAAACGGACCTAAACACACACAAGAACAAACATACACATCAGCACACATACAACACACAACCACAGATGTATAAATAAATGAGAACACACACACTCATAGACAGACTCACACACACACTCATAGACAGACTTACACACACACTCATAGACAGACTTACACACACACTCATAGACAGACTTACACACACACTCATAGACAGACACACACACACACACTCATAGACAGACTCACACACACACACCTCATAGACAGACTCACACACACACTCATAGACAGACTCACACACACACTCATAGACAGACTCACACACACACACTCATAGACAGACTCACACACACACTCATAGACAGACTCACACACACACACTCATAGACAGACTCACACACACACTCATAGACAGACTCACACACACACACTCATAGACAGACTCACACACACACACTCATAGACAGACTCACACACACACACACACTCATAGACACATACACACACACACACTCATAGACAGACTCACACACACACTCATTGACAGACTCACACACACACTCATAGACAGACTCACACACACACACACACACTCATAGACACATACACACACACACATAGATTCAGACACAGACTCACACACACACTCAGACACAGACTCTCACACACATACTCTCATAGACACAGACTCACACACACTCATAGACAGACACATACACACACACAGATTCAGACACAGACTCACACACACACACACTCGGACACAGACTCACACACTCATAGACTCAGATGAAAAAAAAGGATGTTGTGTTTCTTCTCGTTGTTCTGCTCAGGGTTCAGGATGTAGATGGAGGAAACGTCTTGAATGTGTGTAAGAGATTCACTACACTCCTTCCCCGAGGACGCGCCCTCCTGCCCGACACTCCCAGTGAGTACAACATACACACATTATACACACACTACACACACATTATTCACACACTACACACACTAAACATTATACACACACTACACACACATTATACACACACTACACACACTGAGCATTAAACACACATTATACACACACTACACACACATTATACACACACTACACACACTGAGCATTAAACACACATTATACACACACTACACACACTGAGCATTAAACACACATTATACACACACTACACACACTGAGCATTAAACACACATTATACACACACTACACACACATTATACACACACTACACACACTGAGCATTAAACACACATTATACACACACTACACACACATTATACACACACTACACACACTGAGCATTAAACACACATTATACACACTAAACATTAAACACACATTATACACACTAAACATTACACACACATTATACACACACTAAGCATTAAACACACATTATACACACTAAACATTACACACACATTATACACACACTACACACACCAAGCATTAAACACACATTATACACACACTACACAATACACACACCGAACATTATACACACACTACACACACCGAACATTATACACACACTACACACACTAAGCACACATTAGATACACACTATATTACACACACTGAACACACACTACACACACTAAACATTAAACACACATTATACACACACTACACACACCGAGCATGAAACACACATTATACACACACTACACACACCGAGCATTAAATACACATTATACACACACTACCCACTATGAACATTAAACACACACTGAACACACACTACACACACTGAACACACCGAGCATGAAACACACATTATACACACACTACACACACCGAGCATTAAACACACATTGTATACACACTGAACATTAAACACACATTATACACACACAACACACACTACACACACTTATACACACATTAAATATGCGTTATACTACACACTCACTGAACACACACTACACACACTGAGCACACCGAGTATTAAACACACATTATACACACACTACACACACATTATACACACACTACACACACTGAGCATTAAACACACATTATACACACTAAACATTAAACACACATTATACACACTAAACATTATACACACACTACACACACTGAGCATTAAACACACATTATACACACTAAACATTAAACACACATTATACACACTAAACATTAAACACACATTATACACACACTACACACACTGAGCATTAAACACACATTATACACACTAAACATTACACACACATTATACACACACTACACACACCAAGCATTAAACACACATTATACACACACTACACAATACACACACCGAACATTATACACACACTACACACACCGAACATTATACACACACTACACACACTAAGCACACATTAGATACACACTATATTACACACACTGAACACACACTACACACACTAAACATTAAACACACATTATACACACACTACACACACCGAGCATGAAACACACATTATACACACACTACACACACCGAGCATTAAATACACATTATACACACACTACCCACTATGAACATTAAACACACACTACACACACTGAACACACACTACACACACTGAACACACCGAGCATGAAACACACATTATACACACACTACACACACCGAGCATTAAACACACATTGTATACACACTGAACATTAAACACACATTATACACACACAACACACACTACACACACTTATACACACATTAAATATGCGTTATACTACACACTCACTGAACACACACTACACACACTGAGCACACCGAGTATTAAACACACATTATACACACACTACACACACCGAGCATTAAACACACATTATACACACACTACACACTGAGCATTATACACACATTATACACACACCGAGCATTAAACACACATTATACACACACTACACACTGAGCATTAAACACACATTATACACACACTACACACTGAGCATTAAACACACATTATACACACGCTACACACTGAGCATTAAACACACATTATACACACACTACACACTGAGCATTAAACACACATTATACACACACTACACACTGAGCATTATACACACATTATACACACACTACACACTGAGCATTATACACACCTTGTATACACACGCTACACACTGAGCATTATACACACATTATACACACACCGAGCATTAAACACACATTATACACACACTACACACTGAGCATTAAACACACCTTGTATACACACGCTACACACTGAGCATTAAACACACATTATACGCACACTACACACTGAGCATTATACACACACTACACACTGAGCATTAAACACACATTATACACACACTACACACTGAGCATTATACACACCTTGTATACACACGCTACACACTGAGCATTATACACACATTATACACACACCGAGCATTAAACACACATTATACACACACTACACACTGAGCATTAATACACACATTATAGACACACTACACACACTGAACATTAAACACATTATACACACACAACACACACTACACACTGAGCATTAAACACACATTATACACACGCTACACACTGAGCATTAAACACACATTATACACACGCTACACACTGAGCATTAAACACACATTATACACACGCTACACACTGAGCATTAAACACACATTATACACACGCTACACACTGAGCATTAAACACACATTATACACACGCTACACACTGAGCATTAAACACACATTATACACACGCTACACACTGAGCATTAAACACACATTATACACAGGCTACACACTGAGCATTAAACACACATTATACACACGCTACACACTGAGCATTAAACACACATTATACACACGCTACACACTGAGCATTAAACACACATTATACACACGCTACACACTGAGCATTAAACACACATTATACACACGCTACACACTGAGCATTAAACACACATTATACACACGCTACACACTGAGCATTAAACACACATTATACACACACTACACACTGAGCATTAAACACACATTATACACACGCTACACACTGAGCATTAAACACACATTATACACACACTACACACTGAGCATTAAATACACCTTGTATACACACGCTACACACTGAGCATTAAACACACATTATACACACGCAACACACACTACACACACTTATACACACATTAAATATGCGTTATACTACACACTCACTGAACACACACTACACACACACTATATACACACATACTGACAGGAGCTTTTATTTTACACAATAATATATCTTGTGTGTGTGCGTGCTACTTAAAATAAAACTTGTCCAACTGGTGGAACAATAAAACTCCCAATATTTAAATAAATTTGTATAATGTGAATAAATTAGTGCACTAAATATGGAACTCTACAATAATTCTACAGAAACCAGCTCAGTAATCTGAATGCTCCAGTAAACCTGTGTGTACTGACCCTTTGACCTCTGACCTCCGCAGGCGTGCAGGTTCCAGTGTTTCTGAAGGAGGTGGTGCGTCTTCGCTGCCCCGTGTTGTCTCGGCTGGCGTCGCTGCACTGGGATCGACCCGGCGGCGAGCTCTCCCCAAACATCTACATCCAGGAGAATGGCAGCCTCAGCTTCCTGGCCACGCCCACAACGCTGGGCACTTATGAGTGTCAGGCCACCGAGAACGGCTTCACCCAGACACTGGTTGTTTACGTGGTCAGACAGAAGCATGACTCCACCCTTCAGCCCTCGGCCACTCCCACCACCCTCAGCCCTGAGAGTGGAAGAGAAGCCACGTTACTTCCGCCGAAGCCCGAGACCACGCCCGGTGCTAATGGTGAGAAACCCTTGACGGAGAAAACGCAGAAAGCGACTACAAGTGCGACGGCGAGCACAGTCATCCCGAGCGCCGTCCACGTCCCGGAGGACGGCTCCACCAACATGCTGCAGCGGGAGAGCAGCACGAGCTACCTGAAGGAGCTGGTGGCCGTCTCTGTGCTCCTAGTCATATGTATTTGTGCGTTGCTCATGGTGGCGGCGTACAATCTGAGGAAGGGCTATCGCAGCCGGACGGCGCCGCATTTACCCTCCTCACACCAAGATATTGCAACTACAGAGGGAGGCACGGAGCAGGAGAGAGAGGCACTGAGGGGAAATTCACCTCAACTGGATAAACACAGTGGGCAGAAATCTCCAAACACCCCGAGCAACGGCGTGTCCAATGGCTCAAATGGCCAACTCCCCAACATCCCCATCTGAACACCGGACACGACGCTTTCCACTGCCTTTACTGAGCAAACCGCTACTCGTGCGGTTGTACCATAACATAGCCTTTTATGTCACCTGCTTCTGAGCCAGTACAGAGCTAATACTGTCTTCTGTCCTGTTTATTAACGGTAACGATGCTTTCAGCTCATGGGCTGGAGGTGGAGTCATGTGAAAAATGTGGGAGGGGTTTCAGCAGTTGCGAGCAAAACGCGGTACAGGAAATCGTTCACCCTTAAAGGTCGCGAGAATCCCGGCAACGCCGCAGCCATCTGTAATGCTCTCGATTTAGTAGGTCAACGTCGCTATGGTAACAAAGCTGTACAGCAGACGAGATGCTCCACATGATCAAACCTTAACAAACTGTTTGTGTGTTTTGTTTGTTTTTGTTGTTTTTGTCTTGACCAAACGAAAGCATTTAACCGTTGCTCTAATGAGGCTCGTTAGAGTCGTGTCAGTGCTTTTCATTTTTGTCTTCTTCGGTAAGGAAAGTTTTGAGGACGGGCGAGTTTGAGCTTCTCAGCAACGTTGTGAGAAAAGAGAGGCTGGTGAAGGAGCGAGCGTTTATAGCTGCTAGAATGTGATCTATAACAGAAACCATCTTGTTTTTCCACATGCAGTAAACGTGATTACGGTTAAAAACGGATAAATAAGTGTTGAGCCACATCTCGCAGCATAGACTTTAGTAGGTTCTGTACAACTGCACTTCCTGTGGTGGGATCCCTGTTTTGTTTTGTTTTTCTTATCGGAAAAACAGACCGTTTTTCTTAGTTTAAAGTTTCTTCTCCTTTCATAAAATCTCTGAAAACATAAACGGCGAAACAAGCCGCCTGAGCCAGTTTCTCAAAGATCCCAGTCGCGCCGGATGAGTAGAATTCCGGAAAATCCATCCATCCAAAGATGTTTAGAGTTTATTTATAAGTAAGTTATTAGATTCGGGTTTAAACGTTGACTAGCGTTGAGCTTCCAGTAATTTCCCCCAAATAATCCAAACTCTTTCTGAAATCTTTCTCCGAACGTGGCCTGCTCTGTTTTTAAAGATCTTTCCTAGCACGTTTTAGGAGAGTCCTTTCTTGACATCATCATCAGCCAAAAATCGGAACTGTTTCAGATTACTATGGTCCTGATTAATGCTGAACTCGCTCGTACGCGATCGACCTGCACTTTGTTACGCCGCGCTTCTAGCAACTCGGTGAAAAGGACGCTCATGCGGCACAACCGAAGTCGATCTCGACATGAGAACACGACACCATGACCCGTAACGGAGCCGTGCTCCTTCCTGTGAACATTTCTCCACTCTGTAAAACGTGGCACATAGCAGTTCTTTTTTTTTTTTTTTTTTTTAGACATTTGTGAATATTTCTCAAGGTACGAAACCACTTTAACTCGTAAAAAATCAAACTGACGAAGTTTCCGCGTCGCTTCTAGGATTCACGAGTTAATAACGATATCTGATCTTTTATCTACTGCAGTATTTTTTCATACATTTTTTTTTTTTTTTTTTTTTTACTAAGCTGATAATAAAAATAATTTCTAGACAAAGTGCTTTATTTTTGATGTAAAGTGACTGCAGGTTCCTGTGCTGGATTATGATTGCGCGGTATTCATTTCTTTCTTTTTTTTTCCATCATTCGGTCTCTATACAGCAACGTATCATTAATATTATGTCACAAACAACAAATGTTAATCCTTTTTATTTGCTTTTTTTGTTCTGATTTAAAAAGCTAATAAATATCATGCTGCTGTTGGCTCTTTGGTAGCTAACCTAAAAGTAAATATTCTACACTGCCTGTCATGTGGTGTGACTAAACGTCTGAACCTTAGGAGATCGTAGCAAGATTAATGGTTTAATGGTGAGATTAACCTGCACCTTTTTTTTTTTTTTTTTTTTAAATAAATAAATAAATAAAATACTTGAGCTGTAAGGGAATCTATACAGTAAGAGATTCAGGGCTTGGATCATTTGGTAGGGGAGGAAATTAGGAATGTGTTTAAAAATAAAGGTAGTGTTGAATGTTTTTGAAGCAGTTCAGCATGTTCTAGTTAAACATAACGACAAGAGCCAGAACTTTTATCCTGGTTCCTGATGGTATCACATTATTTTACTGGAACAGGATATGTTTACCTTGAACTGATCTTATAGAGCGATCACAGCAACAGACGTGTGTTTAAACCTCATGTGGTGATGATGATGATGATGATGATGCCTTGTCCCTTGTAAGGGGCTTTCGAGGACAAACTGCCGTTCAGAACGAGACAGACTTCATCTCCGGAGCACCAGCACTGCCATCTCTCTCTCTGTGCAGCGTGGAATATAAAAGTTCCGTGTGACAGCAGGATTAGTACCGTGTTAGATTTTATAACCGAGTCTCAGCACATGCTTCTTTCTGTTAGTCCGAGTTGAAACTATATTACTGACTGGATCCTAACACGTGGACTGTGATTTGCCAAACTTTCTATAAATGGAGGCATTTTAAACAAAACACACACACACACAAAACTCGGTACGTGTTGTTGGACACTTCGTTGTTTTTTTCGCAGCTAGGGTCCGGGGATGGGAAATCAACTCACCACTGTTTAAAAGAATATCTATATATATTTTTATACAAATGTCTGTCTTGTAAAAATGTATTTTAAATAAAGGCTTTTAAAAGTACAGGTGTGTAACTACTCCTTTAAAGAAAAGGGGTCCTGCTTTGATTGACAGATTAATGAAAGATGTGACAGTCACAAAGGCCACGCCTCCTACATGCAGACTGCATGCAGCATGAAGAGGAGTAGCAGTAGACTGGTACTTATGTCCAGTGATGTGATTAATTCTGAAATCAGTGACGTATATAAATGTTGCTAGACTTTAACTCTTAACTCTTAACTTTTTTAACAAAGACTGCCTGGGCTTTTTATAGCCACTAGGTGGCAATAAGATCCGCTTTATCCAGCTGAATCACCGGAGCAGTGATCTTCACACTGAACTCTTCTCTTTTTAATGCAGTTTTTATTATTATTATTATTATTTATCCCTGTGTGTTTGTACATGTGTGTGTACATGTGTGTGAGCTGACAGCTGGATACCAGAGACAAGATCCTGTATACGGGTTGTTTCTCTCTCTCTCTCTCTCTCTCTCTCTCTCCCCCCCATCATCCTGCTCCAGCTTTCTGCAGGTAGGCTGCTAAATTTAGTCACACGTCACGTTCTGGGACATGAAGTTGCATTGTTATAATTAAAATAATCTTTATTCTCATCATGTGAAGGCATTTAGACAGTGATGCGGTTGCGTTTAAAGCGGGTGGGAACTCGTATGTTTTCATGTCTAGTGATAATCGTGTACCTTTTCCCCCCGTATTTATTTATTTATTTATTTGTTTGTTTCTGCACGCATTGATTTAAGTATATTTAAGTTTATAATCTTTTTTTTTCTCCGGATTCTCGGCTTTTCCATTTTCTCACCGAAGACGCAAATGTACAGTGCTGCAGTATTAATACTCATCCCAAACACTGCTGCAGTATTAATACTCATCCCAAACACTGCTGCAGTATTAATACTCATCCAAACACTGCTGCAGTATTAATACTCATCACTGCACCGCTCAGTTCTTCCGTTAAAAAAATCCCTGAGTCATGGAGTTAATCCGAGTGCCGCAGTGTCTCTCCCAGCGTCCTCCACCTCCTCCTGATCCTCCTCCTCATCCTCCTCCTCATCCTCATCCTCACTGCGGGACTGAACAGGACGCATCAGATCAGAAACATCACGCAGATTTAGCTAAACCCCCTCAGAGATAAAGCAGAGATCATGATAATATATATTTTAAATAAATCGACTTTTTTTGTCCTTGAGCCTATATATTGGAGCGGGTGTGTCGTAAGTGGGCGTGTCCTTGAGTTTATATGTGAAAATGAGATTGGACTGTGCCCTAAGTGGGCGTGTCCTTGAGTTCATGTGTGAAAACGAGAACGGGCGTGTCCTAAATGGGCGTGTCTTTGAGTTTATATGCAAAAATGAGACTGGGCGTGTCCTAAGTTGGTGTGTCCTTGAGTTTATATGTGAAAATGAGACTGGGCGTGTCCTAAGATTGTGTGTCCTTGAGTTTATATGTGAAAATGAGACTGGGCGTGTCCTAAGATTGTGTGTCCTTGAGTTTATATGTGAAAAATACACTGGGCGTGTCCTAAGATTGTGTGTCCTTGAGTTTATATGTAAAATGACACTGGGCATGTCCTAAGATTGTGTGTCCTTGAATTTATATGTGAAAATGAGACGGGGCATGTCCTAAGTGGTCATGTCTTTAAGTTTATATGTAAAAGTGGGCGTGTCTTTGAGCTCAGAAGTGGGTATGTCCTTGTACCTATATGTCTGAGTGTGCATTTTATTTAAGTCATATATGAAAATCAGTCTTTCTACACAAGTTTTAAGATGAATGTAGAAATGAGAGCAGCTCTAAGAGTCTAGTCCAGTCCACGAGGTCAGATATGGAAAAGATAACGACTCTGAATACACAGTATATTTAAAAATGGGTGTGTGGTTTTCTATATATCTCTGATTGGACATGTCCTTACAGCATCACATGCAAATGAGTGGGCGTGGCCTTGAGACTATATATGGAAAGGCATGGCTGTGAGTAGGTGTGTCTCCAAGGCTGTATTTGGGAATGAGGTGGGTTTGGGATTTAGGCCTGTTCTTGAATCTGTATATGTAAATGAATATGTCTGAGTAGGAGTGTCCTTAAGGCCATATATGTAAATGAGAGTGGCTGTAAGTGGGTACAAATAAGAACAGCTGAGGGGTGGGGGTGGGGGGGGTTGTGGTCTTGTGAAAAAATATCATCAAATATTCCATTAAACAAAGGTTTAAAAAAACAACAATCCTAATTCTATGGGTTTTTTGGTAGAGTTCCTTCTCTCTATCCACCCTCTCCTCCTTCCATCTCTCTCCCTCTCAACTTTTTTTCTCCTTTCTTTCATTTTGTTTTTCAGGCCCTGTGCCACTCTGAGATATTTTTTCTCTCATAATCAGAACATAATAACAGCATGGGGATTGACAGTCAAGCCCCGGCTCAGCCTGCGGTCGGCCTGACGCCCAGACAGGTGAAAACTTTCCAGAAGGTGGAACCGAAAGCTTTAGGGGTGAGTGAGAAGTCTCCACTCAGTGTCACCTATCCTAACCCAAACCTACCCCTGAAGCACAGGCTGGGACTCGCGTGGTATAAATGTTCTTATCTGCATTTCAGTCCATCCAGATCATCATCGCTGTTTTGTGTCTGTGCCTGAGCGTGTCTGTGCTTCAGATCTACTACGAAGTCCACTTCACCCCCGACCTCATCGTAGTGGTGGTGATCGTCGTGCAGGTGAATCCTGGTGCTGATCTTCTTTAACAAGCATAAAGGCTGGATGATGGGATACTTTGACTTGCCTGAGGGTTAGGGTTAGGGTTAGCCTAACCCTAACCCTAACCCTATCTTAAAATCAGATCCATCTAAAATAAATGTATGATTAGAAATGCAGGATAAACACCAAAACAGGACCAGAATTTCTTGCTTTATTTGATGAACAGAGGCTTTGACTGAGTTGTTGAGCTCTGATTGTGTGTATAGATGTCACACGGAAACGGAAACGTAGCTGATGTATGATAGAGGAAAGATGGTGGTTGGGGATCGGTCAAGAAACGTCTCTAATGTTGATAATAAATGTAGCAAGGTCGTGATCAGTCTCCAGTCATCTTAATTACAGCCAGAAATAACAGTTTAGCGGGTTTTTTCGTCTGGCATGAAGTCGCTCTCACCCCAACATTGTTCATTTTCAGTGAGTGTTAATAAATAGACTGTTTTCTCTGTTAAAGAAGAAATATACAGTGGGGCAAAAAAGTATTTAGTCAGCCACCAATTGTGCAAGTTCTCCCACTTAAAAAGATGAGAGAGGCCTGTAATTTTCATCATAGGTACACTTCAACTATGAGAGACAGAATGAGAAAAAAAATCCAGAAAATCACATTGTCTGATTTTTAAAGAATTTATTTGCAAGTTATGGTGGAAAATAAGTATTTGGTCAATAACAAAAGTTCATCTCAATACTTTGTTATATACCCTTTGTTGGCAATGACAGAGGTCAAACGTTTTCTGTAAGTCGCCACAAGGTTTTTGCGCACTGTTGCTGGTAGTTTGGCCCATTCCTCCATGCAGATCTTCTCTAGAGCAGTGATGTTTTGGGGCTGTCGCTGGGCAACACGGATTTTCAACTCCCTCCAAAGATTTTCTATGGGGTTGAGATCTGGAGACTGGCTAGGCCACTCCAGGACCTTGAAATGCTTCTTACGAAGCCACTCCTTCGTTGCCCGGGTGGTGTGTTTGGGATCATTGTCATGCTGAAAGACCCAGCCACGTTTCATCTTCAATGCCCTTGCTGATGGAAGGAGGTTTTTACTCAAAATCTCACGATACATGGCCCCATTCATTCTTTCCTTTACACGGATCAGTCGTCCTGGCCCTCTTTGCAGAAAAACAGCCCCAAAGCATGATGTTTCCACCCCCATGCTTCACAGTAGGTATGGTGTTCTTTGGATGCAACTCAGCATTCTTTCTCCTCCAAACACGACAAGTTGAGTTTTTACCAAAAAGTTCTATTTTGGTTTCATCTGACCATATGACATTCTCCCAATCCTCTTCTGGATCATCCAAATGCTCTCTAGCAAACTTCAGATGGGCCCGGACATGTACTGGCTTAAGCAGGGGGACACGTCTGGCACTGCAGGATTTGAGTCCCTGGTGGCGTAGTGTGTTACTGATGGTAGCCTTTGTTACTTTGGTCCCAGCTCTCTGCAGGTCATTCACTAGGTCCCCCCGTGTGGTTCTGGGATTTTTGCTCACCGTTCTTGTGATCAATGTCTTCCATTTTCTAATAATTGCTCCCACAGTTGATTTCTTCACACCAAGCTGCTTACCTATTGCAGATTCAGTCTTCCCAGCCTGGTGCAGGTCTACAATTTTGTTTCTGGTGTCCTTTGACAGCTCTTTGGTCTTGGCCATAATGGAGTTTGGAGTCTGACTGTTTGAGGTTGTGGACAGGTGTCTTTTATACTGATAAATAGTTCAAACAGGTGCCATTAATACAGGTAACGAGTGGAGGACAGAGGAGCCTCTTAAAGAAGAAGTTACAGGTCTGTGAGAACCAGAAATCTTGCTTTTTTGTAGGTGACCAAATACTTATTTTCCACCATAACTTTGCAAATAAATTCTTTAAAAATCAGACAATGTGATTTTCTGGATTTTTTTTTCTCATTCTGTCTCTCATAGTTGAAGTGTACCTATGATGAAAATTACAGGCCTCTCTCATCTTTTTAAGTGGGAGAACTTGCACAATTGGTGGCTGACTAAATACTTTTTTGCCGCACTGTAGCTGGATCTATAAATTGAAGGTGTAAGTAAAATGAAGCCCACTGAATGGTTTAATTAACAGAAGGAAACATGTTTGTTGTATTAGATGACTAACTTCACTGATGTCTGAAGGTCTTGTTGCTGTAAGGAACCAAACTTTCACTCTGTGTTCCTGTAGATTATTGCCTCCGGTTCAATCCTCATCCATGCTGGGAGATTTCCTTCTCTATTCTGGGTGAGTCAGAGTGAAAACAAATTCCTTGTTAGGAAGAGAATAATACATTTTGGTAAATTAATTAATTTCGTGAAAGAACGAAAGAAAGAAAGAAAGATAGATAGATAGATAGATAGATAGATAGATAGATAGATAGATAGAAGGAAGGAAGAGAAGATAAAAGAAAGAAAGAAAGAAAGAAAGAAAGAAAAGAAGAAAAAGAAAGAGAAGATAGAAAGAAAGATAGGAAGGAAGAAAGAAAGAAAGAAAGAAAGAAAGACAAGATAAAAAAGAAAGGAAGGAAGAAAGAAAGAAGACAAGATAAAAAAGAAAGGAAGGAAGAAAGATAGGAAGGAAGAAAAAGAAAGAGAAGATGAAAGAAAGAAAGAAAGAAAGAAAGAAAGAAAGAAAGAAAAGAAAGATAGGAAGGAAGAGAAAGAAAGAAAGAAAGAAAGAAAGAAAGAAAGAAAAGAAAGATAGGAAGGAAGAAAAAGATAGAAAGAAAGATAGGAAGGAAGGAAGAAATAGGAAAGAAGAAAAAGAAAGAGAAGATAAAGAGAAAGGAAGGAAAGAAAGAAAGAAGGATGGAAGGAAGAGAAGTAAAGAAAGAAGAAGGAAGGAAGGATGGAAGGAAGAAAGGGAAAGGGAAGAAGAAGGAAGGAAGAGAAGGAAGGAAGGAAGAGAAGGAAAGAAAGAAGGAAGGAAGGAAGGAAGGAAGGAAGGAAGGAAGGAAGGAAGAGAAGGAAAGAAAGAAGGAAGGAAGGAAGAGAAGGAAGGAAGGAAGGATGGAAGGAAGGATGGAAGGAAGGAAGGATGGAAGGAAGAGAAGGAAGGAAGGAAGAAAGAAAAAGATAGGAGGAAGATAGAAAGGGAAGAAGAAAAGATAAAGAAAGAAGAAAGAAAAAAAGAAAGAAAGAAAGAAAGAAGAAAGAAAGAAAGAAAGAAAAGAAAGATGGGAAGGGAAGAAAAGATAGAAAGAAAGATAGGAAGAAGGAAGGAAAGAAGAAAAAGAAAGAGAAGATAAAAGAAAAAGGAAGGAAAGAAAGAAAGAAGGATGGAAGGAAGAGAAGTAAAGAAAGAAAGAAGGAAGGAAGGAGGGAAAGGGAAAGGGAAAGGGAAAGGGAAAGGGAAAGGGAAGGAAGAGAAGGAAGGAAGGAAGAGAAGGAAAGAAAGAAGGAAGGAGGGAAAGGGAAAGGAAGGAAGGAAGGAAGGAAGGAGGAAGGAAAGAAAGAAAGAAGGAAGAGAAGGAAGGAAGGAAGGATGGAAGGAAGGATGGAAGGAAGGATGGAAGGAAGGAAGGATGGAAGGAAGAGAAGGAAGGAAGGAAGAAAGAAAAAGAAAGGGAAGATAGGAAGGAAAAAAGAAAGATAAAGAAAGAAAGAAAGAAAGAAAGAAAGAAGAAGAAAAAGAAAGTGTATGATGATATCTGTTTATGATTATTTCTCTCTCTCTCTCTCTCTCTCTCTCTCTCAACCTGTGGTGTATGTGTGTGTGTGTGTGTGTGTGTGTGTGTGTGTGTGTGTGTAGGTAAAAGCGACTCTGGCCATTCACCTTGTAAGTGCTGCATTCACCACGGCCACACTGGGCCTCCTGTCTCGCCACCTTCCCTACAGACAGGACTCGTATCACTGCGAGCACTGCAGGAGACTGGAGATCTACGCTGTGGTAACACACACACACACACACACACACACTAACACATTAACACGATTACTAGTTGCTCACTAACAAGCCCAGGATGTGTGTCTATCCGCATGAGCAACTAAAAAAACCCAAAAAACTCCTGCTTTCTCTCTAACAGGAATATCGCCATAGCAACCTAATCATCATTGGGGCATCTGCATGCCTTTGGATTTATTACTAATAATCCCAAAAGCGCTCGCCTCGATCCCAGTATGATGTTAGCCGCATCCATCGTATACAAACCAACACCAGATACAGAACATGTCGTAGTTGACCTGCTACACTGCATTATTGATTCTTTACTTTAATCATATGAGATCTGGACACTTCCGGCTGGAATGGAGACCGCTGTGCATGCTCATAATAAAGAAAAATGAATGGCTGTTTAATCCGAATAAGGAGAATTCAGTATAGAAATGTGTGTTTCTGTTACAGTTTTTCATTTAAAAAAAAATGACACGGATGATATTTCAAAGGACTGTACCAAAGTGCAAAACGAATTTGGCAATAAGACATGCACCGAGTTGACACATTGATTCACAGAGTCAGTTTATATGACACACACTCTCTACTCCATACACACACTCGGGTAAAGCTCTGTGAGACAGCAGTGAGGTCAGAAACCTTGTCTGTTTAGTCATTAGACAGTAAATTGGAGGTAGAGTGAAAAAGTGTGTGTGTGTGTGTGTTCATAGCTGGAGTCAAAGGAGTCGACTCTCGAATCAGGAAGCTAGAGCTAAATAATAAACTGTGTATGGTTGTAGTGTAAAAATACCCAAGGTCTTTAAGATGCCTGATAAAACAGGGATGCATTGTGTATATGGAATATATCCCAAGACATGACACAGAAGAAACGGAAAACAAGCGACTCAAAAGAGTCATTTTAGTGATTTGAATAATTTGATTCATTCTGTTAAAAGATTCGTTGATGCTTTGTTTGCTGACCCATAAGAGCTGAAGTGCTGTTCAGATCAGACTACTGATACATGGGGGATGTGAGGTTATGTAATTATTACTGGAATACACTACACAGCCAAAAGTATGTGCACCCCCTGACCGGCACGGCACACCTGTATCTGTTTCTGGCCACAAAATTTGAAGCACACATTTGTATAGGATGTCTTTGCATTTCTGTAAGAAACCCAAACACTGTTCCAGCATGACAATGCCCCTGTGCACAAAGCGAGTCATGGTGTTTTAAATGAAATACTTTTTTTGTCAATGTTTTTTATGACAGTGTTATGTGTTGTCATTTGGTCACTTGTCATTTGGTCACACATCCGTGTTTTTTAATGTGTGTGTGTGTGTGTGTTTTTTTTAAGGTCATCCTTCCTTGTCTTTCTTTCACAGCGCTACACATTCTCGTTTGCGTGTAGGCCGTTAACGTAGACAGAGCTTTAAAACCGACCTCCATTGGACACGTTCAACCCACGTGCATGATTCATTTGGAAGATTTTTGTCATTCTTTCTGTGCTACTGATAAAGCGAAGAACTTTCAGCGCAAGCTTTCATCGTAAAGTCAATGAGTAGCACTAATGTTTCTGTGCCTCGGATACGGTTAATGTAAATTCCTCACGTACATCAGATCTTTATCTCATGCTCAGGTGTGAATGCGGATTAGATCCAAATTCGATCGGTTGTTGATTTGTTCGTTTAGAAATGATGTCTGTATCACATTTAGGCTCAAAAAATAGAACATTTGCACTTGGTACAGATTTTTAGAGAGAGCAGTTTGACAAGCAATGAAAAACAAAACAAAAAAAAAAACTGTAACAGTTTCTTAGCTTCTGGACACAGCACGAGTTTAGAGTTTAAAGTTAAATGTTTTTGGTCTTTTGCTAAATTGAAATCAGCTTTGTCTTTTGTGTCTGCTTTCCCAAAGCAACAAAATTGTTTCAAGAAATGCACTTATACAGTCGAAAGAACATGTAAAGTAAGTAACACTCGCTCTTGTGCTTGAGGTTCTGTAATGCATGGAGTTGCTTCAGTAAAACAGTTAAGCGACTGTCCACTTCAGTTCACATAATTCAGTTATTTTTGTATATTTCTATTGTTGAGTTTATTGCTTCAGTGCTTCCAGTGCACCTTTGGCACCTCAGTGTATCGTCTTTAATTTTCTTCACCAGTCTCTTAATTGGAATTTATCATTTGCTGTTCATTTTGCACTTTGGACAGTGTTTTGAATGATATTTTATTGTATTGTATTGTACTGCTATAGGAAGATAAAACAACGCTAAAAGAAATCCAGGACTGAAATCTTTTGTACATCGTTTATTACAAATAATGTTTGTGTGTATGTTTTATATGTTGTGAGATGTTTGTGTAGCTCTTGTCGAGTTCTTACACCTGATCCTTGCTCTGTTGTCTCTGATTGTGGGCGGAGTTTAGCTCTTGATTGACGGCTTGTTGGCTACGCTGGTGCTGTTCCTGGTGGTGGAGCTGATCGTCTGCATTGTCACCATTCTGTTTGGACTCAGTGTTCTGGCCAAAGGAGGCCTGCATGTTAGTGTGGTTTGTTAATGAAACGCATGACAACAACATATTGGCCTTAGTAACAGTGTTCATAGTCTACACCAGTGCTGCTACTATTAATACTACTGTTACTACTGCTGCTATCAATACTACTACAAATACTGTCAATACTGCTATTACTATAAATACTGCTACTAATAATACTACTGCTACAATCAATACTACTACAAATACTGCGACTATTACTGCTACTACTACTGTTACTATAAATACTGCTACTAATAATACTACTGCTACAATCAATACTACTACAAATACTGCGACTATTACTGCTACTACTACTGTTACTATAAATACTGCTACTAATAATACTACTGCTACAATCAATACTACTACAAATACTGCGACTATTACTGCTACTACTACTGTTACTATAAATACTGCTACTAATAATACTACTGCTACAATCAATACTACTACAAATACTGCGACTATTACTGCTACTACTACTGTTACTATAAATACTGCTACTAATAATACTACTGCTACAATCAATACTACTACAAATACTGCGACTATTACTGCTACTACTACTGTTACTATAAATACTGCTACTAATACTACTGCTACAATCAATACTACTACAAATACTGCGACTATTACTGCTACTACTACTGTTACTATGAATACTGCTACTAATAATACTACTGCTACAATCAATACTACTACAAATACTGCGACTATTACTGCTACTACTACTGTTACTATAAATACTGCTACTAATAATACTACTGCTACAATCAATACTACTACAAATACTGCGACTATTACTGCTACTACTACTGTCACTATAAATACTGCTACTAATAATACTACTGCTACAATCAATACTACTACAAATACTGCGACTATTACTGCTACTACTACTGTTACTATAAATACTGCTACTAATAATACTACTGCTACAATCAATACTACTACAAATACTGCGACTATTACTGCTACTACTACTGTTACTATAAATACTGCTACTAATAATACTACTGCTACAATCAATACTACTACAAATACTGCGACTATTACTGCTACTACTACTGTTACTATAAATACTGCTACTAATAATACTACTGCTACAATCAATACTACTACAAATACTGCGACTATTACTGCTACTACTACTGTTACTATAAATACTGCTACTAATAATACTACTTTACAATCAATACTACTACAAATACTGCTACTAATAATACTACTTTTCAATCAATACTACTACAAATACTGCGACTATTACTGCTACTACTACTGTTACTATGAAATACTGCTACTAATAATACTACTGCTACAATCAATACTACTACAAATACTGCAACTATTACTGCTACTACTACTGTTACTATGAATACTGCTACTAATAATACTACTGTTACTACTGCTACTATCAATACTGCTACAAACATCGCAAGTACTACTACTATTGTTAATACTGCTAATAATAATACTACTGTTATTACTGCTACTATCAATGCTATTACAAATACTGTCACTACTGCTACTATCAATACTACTATTACCACTGCCACTACTATTATTACGGTTACATTTATTAATGCTATCTACTACTACTACAAATACTGACAATACAACTATCCCTATAAATACTAATACTATTAATACTACTGTTACTACTGCTACTATCAATACTACTACTAATAATACTACTGCTACAATCAATACTACTACAAGTATGGCTACTACTATTATTACTGTCAATACAGCTACTGTCAATACTACTACAAATACTGCGACTGTTACTGACTACTACTACTACTGTTACTATGAACACCGCTACTAATAATACTACTGTTACTACTGCTAGTATCAATACTACTACAAATATCACAAATACTACTATTACTGTTAATACTGCTAATAATAATAATACTGTCACTACTGCTATTATCAATGCTATTACAAATACTGTCACTACTGCAAATATCAATACTTCTACAAATACGGTCAATCCTACAATTACTATAAATACTGTTACTAATAATACTACTGTTACTACTGCTACTATCAATACTACTATTTCCACTGCTACTACTATTATTACTGTGACTTTTATTAATACTACCTACTACTTCTACAAATACTGTCAATACTACTATTGCTATAAATACTGCTACTATTAATGCTACTGTTACTACTGCTAATATTAATACTACTACAAATACTGACAATACATCTATCTTTATAAATACTGCTATTATTAATAATACTGTTACTACTGCTATCAATACTATTACAAATACTGTCAATACTACTACAAATACTGTGGCTAATGCTGCTACAACTATTATTAATGTCAATACTGCTACTACAGCTAGTATCAATACTACTACAAATGCTGTCAATACCACTATTACTATAAATACTGCTACTAATATTATTACTTTTAGCACTGCTTTCATTAATACTACCTACAAATACTGACAATACTACTACAAATACTGCTACTGCTATTATTACTACTATTACTACTGCTGCTATCAATACTACTACAAATATGGCTACTATTATTATTATTGTAAATACTGTGACATTTAACACTACTACGTCTACAAATACTGTCTACTACTACTACTATTGATATAAATACTGCTACTATTACTACTGCTACTATCAATACTACTAGAAATACTGCTACTACGGTTATTACTGTATATAATGCGACTATTACTACTACTTTCACTATTACTGTCAAAACTACTTTTACTACTGCTACTATTGCTATAAATACTGCTACTATTAATAGCGCTATTACTACTACTATCAATACTACTACAAGTACTGCTACTATTACTACTTCTACTAATAAAGACTACAACTACTATGCATAGTATAGTACTACTACTACTACAAATACAAATGCTATCACTACTCCTACAAAATACTACTGCTATTATTACTACTAATATTATAAATACTGCTACAATGAACTCTACCACTACAACTGATACAATTAATACTACTAAAACTAATACTACTAGTACTATGAATACTATTAATACTGCTATGAATACTGTTACTCTTTTTTATTACTGCTACTATGATCACTCTCGCTACTGCTGCTATTACTACTGCTACTAATACTATAACTACTGCTAGAGTACATATTACTATTACTACTAATACTATCAACTGTATTAGTAGTAGGAAAAATAATATTGATCATTGTGGTTAATATAGTAAAATAGTAATAATTACTACTGCTACTAATAATAATTATCAGTACTAATACAAATACTGCTACTGTTATCACTACAATTACTGCTAAACTGGTACAAATGAATGTAATAATGAAAGCAATGGATTAGATTACACCAGGACAGAGTAAAAAGATGAAAAGATTTGTACATGATGTTTAAAGTCAGTGTTTCATGAAGTTTAAAGGTTAAAGTTCTCTCGCTCTCCAGCTGCCCGGCGTGGTCCAGCGTATCGAACATCCTCCAGCTCATCCTGCTCCTCCCCAGCCAGAGAGCCCGCCTCCTCAGGTACAGAAACCCAACGGCTCAATTCAAACCAAGAAATATTTGAAATACGTAAAAGATCATGCATCACACTGAACACTGACTTTTCTGTCTCTGTAACACTCATACTCAATAAAGCATCTTTAAATGGCACAAGAAGAAAAGCCGATTAACATATTAGATCTGTGATTAGCAAATTTTGATGAAGATTAGCATTTTCAGAGTAATATTAGCTAACATTTGTTCCAGGAAGCTTATATTAACCCGAGTTTGTCCTACGATTAGTACATTATGACAACGATTAGCATTATCAGACTTATAATAGCATACATAAGTGAAATTAGCCAACTAGGATTACGATTAGCATATCAGGATTTATTGTAATACTTTAAGGATAATGTTAGCATGAATGTTAGGACTATGCTAGGACCAAAGCTTAGCATATTAGCATGACAGTATCAGACATATGGGTACAATTAGCAGGCTTGGATTAAGATTAGCCATTAATCCAAGGCCACGGCAGTAGCAATTAATTTTAGATAATGTTAGCATGATTTAAAAACTAGTTTAATGTCCAGATTCTTTTGTCTTTATTGTTAATCTTGTTAATCACATATTTACTTTAACACTAAACATTTTTTTAAGCAGGTGGAGGAGGTGGTGGAGGAGGTGGTGTTGGTGCCCGAGGCTGCTTGTGAAATTTATCCTCAGTCGATAGACGAAGCTTCTACTCCTCCCACCGAACCACAGGTGGAGCCTATTTACTCTTTAGCAGAGGTCTGAGGCTAGTCAGGGTCATGTGACCACGTCTCCACCGCAAACAGGAGCTTTAGTCATTCAGATGGTTTCTCCGAGCAGTACGCCGAGATCGGTTTAGTTCAGCAGCTAGTCAGCTTCTGCTCTCAGAACATATTTAAATGGCTAAAACTCCTGTGTGCTTTTTCCACCAATCACAGCGGAGAGTGAAGACCTGAGGCCAAAAATGAAATGTATACAATTTACATTAGCCTCGTAGCTCCTTATTTATTTATTGAAAAAAAAAGATTGTCAGGAAAGTATCATGTGTATAATGACATTAGAGCCATTTTCCCACAAAAACAAAGTTTTCAAACCTGATAAATAAAGTTTATACCATAGTGCTGCCGAATTCTCAAAGCTGATTGGTCAGAATGATGCTGATTCGTTGTTTGTTCATTTTTTTTATAGCAGTATTCTATTCAGACAGTTTTTCCTGCTGCGTGTTCCTGTTTCTATCCGTTCGCTTGGTATCTTCCGATACGTTATTGTTTCTATAGTGACAGCTATTCACGGAAGGAGTCTCCAGTGTCAGCCGTGTGTACAGCGGTAACTTTACCTTTTACTGATTTACTCAACGAGCTGCATTTTCTGCCTTGGGAACTGTTTGTAGCTGGTTACAGGAACCGACACGGTACTTGTTTCATGAACATTCCACATAACTGAAAATGGATGAAAATGGTACTTTTTATAAGTAATAATGTAAGAGGTGTGGTGTAAGAGGAGTAAAACATTTCCTGCATGCTGTTATAGGAAGATATTATAATTCAAGGTGGAGGCATTGACTCCTTTTGCTGTTGATTATTTTCCTGTAACAGCACACCATCTGCACGTGCTTTATTCCTCACTCACGTGACATTTCATAATGAGTTACGATCACTAAAGTCAGTAGATTCCAGTACATACTATATGAAATACTACTTTTTTTTTGTCGTTTTTGTCGTTTTTATTTTTGTCGCTTGCACTACAGAGTGGATGAACATGATTAGCTGTGATTAGTCGGTGTAATGCAGTAAAACCATATCACACTACCACTTCAGACCCTGTGTTCTTTGCCTGGAGAGGGTTCCTCTGTATACAGGTGCAGTGCAGGGCATGGACAGCACGTCCTTTTCATCAGGGATCTCCAGGAACAAAGACTTGATCATCTGAGAAAGATGTGATTTTAGTCATGATGTAACTGAAACATCTCATCCTTCACTAAACACGAGCTTGATGAAAACGTACGCCTGGATTGTTTATTTATTTGCTTGTTAATGTATGCTGGAATCATTTGAAAAGAAAATCAACTGTTAATATTTTGCAGTTCTGGTTATAGATATTAGATCTCCAGGATTAAGAAGCAGAAATCAAAGAGATGCGTGTGGGGTGTGTGTGTGTGTGTGTGTGTGTGTGTGTGTGTGTGTGTGTGTGTGTGTGTGTGTGTGTGTGTGTGTTTATGATATTAGCAGTGATAGAACTCTTCTCTTAGCACAGGATAAACATTCCCAGATAAAATAAAGACGCTAAGCAGAGTGTAGTGACGTGTTTGTGTGGTACGAGCACAGAGCCAGAAATCAGAGCACTGTTAAATCAAAATGAGCGGCATTTTATTCTTCTTTCCACAAGATGGCAGCAGAGTGAAGTGCAGAATCTCAGTGAATACAGAAACAACAAACTCTCTTATTACTTAGGTGTACTGTGATTTTTGTCTGTCTGTCTGTCTGTTGTCTATCTTTGTATTCTTGTCCATCTGTCTGTATATCTGCATTTTTCTTCCTTTTTCCTGTTTTTTGTTTTTTTTGTCTGTCTGTCTGTCTATCTATCTGTATTTTTTCTTCCTGTTTGTCTTCCTGTCTGTCTGTCTGTCTGTCTGTCTATCTATTGTCTATCTTTGTATTCTTGTCCATCTGTCTGTATATCTGCATTTTTCTTCCTGTATGTCTTCCTGTATTTTTTCTTCCTGTCTGTCTGTTTGTCTGTCTCTATCTATCTATCTATCTATCTATCTATCTATCTATCTATCTATCTATCTATCTATCTATCTATCTATCTATCTATCTGTCTGTCTATCTGTCTGTCTGTCTGTCTATTGTCTATCTTTGTATTCTTGTCCATCTGTCTGTATATCTGCATTTTTCTTCCTGTATATCTTCCTGTCTGTCTATCTATCTGTATTTTTTCTTCCTGTCTCTGTCTGTCTGTCTGTCTGTATATCTATCTATCTATCTATCTATCTATCTATCTATCTATCTATCTATCTATCTATCTGTATTTTTCTTCCTGTCTGTCTGTCTGTCTGTCTGTCTGTCTATCTTTATTTTTTCTTCCTTTCTGTCTGTCTGTCTGTCTGTCTGTCTTTGTCTTCTTTCCTGTCTGCCTGTCTGTCTTTGTCTTTTTTTCTGTTGGTCTTTGTCTTCCTGTCTGTCTATATTTTTGTCTTCCTATCTATCTGTCTGTCTGTCTTTGTCTTTCTGTCTGTCTGTCTTTGTCTTTCTGTCTGCCAGTGTGCATTTGTCTTTCTGTCTATCTGTCTGTCTGTCTTTGTCTTCTTGTCTGTCTGTATGTCTTTGTCTTCCTGTCTGTCTTCCTGTCAGCCTGTCTTTGTCTTCGTGCCTGTTTGCCTCCCTGATCTGTCTATCTATCTATCTATCTATCTGAATATCTTCTTGTCTGTCTGTCTTTGTCTTCCTACCTGTCTGTCTGTGTATCTGAAGAGAGAGAAATTACTCAGACTTATATATACACCACTGCAGGCATAAGTGATAATGATCAGGTCGAGGAATCACTGAAGTCCCAGAATGCATTTCAGCTCTACAGTGCAGCTGAGCTGAGGCACAGCAGAGTATGAAAGTTGAAGCTGTGGACACTGATCTAGTTCAGCAGAGGGTGCAGGTGAGTAAAGCTCCGCCGTATCGCTCTCTTTATGTAGAGATGGAGTGAGAGTAAGATAAGTCCCGCTGCACCGCTTTGAGCAGGTAACCCAGTGGCATTATGGGTACAATAACACAACTGAAAATATTCACAAAATCATAAAGATTAAAGTCGCATGCATTCAGGATAAAAATACAGCACTAAAGAAGTCACATGTACTGATGATGGAATGAAATGTCCACAATAATAATCCTGAGCATTTTAAACCTAAACCATTAAACCACAGATAAAAACATTTCTCAGGCTCAAGAGGATTGAAGCTTTTTCATTTTTCTCCATCGCTTAACGTTCTCAAAACCCTAATGTTTTTTGACATCACAACTCTAAATGTATAGAAATATACTCATGCATCAAAACCTAGTTACTGTCTCATTAAATTGACAAAGACACTCAATCATCAACATGGACACAAAGCAGGAATAAACTCCATTGTCTACCGCTTATCCGATCTATTCTCGGGTCACGGGGAGCTGTCTCCAGGCGTCATCGGGCCTCAAGGCAGGATACTCCCTGGACAGAGTGCCAACCCATTGCAGGGCACACACACACACTCTCATTCACTCACACACTACGGACAATTTAGAGATGCCAATCAACCTACAATGCATGTCTTTGGACCAGGGGAGGAAACCAGAGTACCCGGAGGAAACCCCTGAGGCACGAGGAGAACATGCAAACTCCACACACACGGCAGAGGCAGGAATCGAACCCCCAACCCTGGAGGTGTGAGGCAAACGTGCTAACCACCAAGCCATTCATTTAATTTTTTTTGTCCTGTGGGGAAAATGGGATTCAGATCTGGTGTGAACAAAAAAACGAATAATTTCTCATTCGAGAATTGATCCAAACCCATAGACTGTAATATACTATATTTAAAAACTATATGTAATTAAACCAAATAAAAATGAGATTCCATTAAACTGAACATTCACACAGCTGTATTTAGTTGTGTAAAGGCTTATTTAAGCGATAATGTGTGTGGGTGTGTCTGTGTGTGTCCTAAAGTTTCATGGGAAATGTAAACGATTAATAATTGAGGAATAAACAGTGCGTGATTACGCTGTGACGCACACACGCAGCTAAACATAGCCCCATGCACTTTAAATACTTGAAACACATCCTCAGTGCTCTGATTAACGAGAATCTTAAACGCTCAAATGGCATTTTGTCAGATTTTGAGTTATTGTGTGCTTCATTTTGATTTTATTGGCATTCACAGTGCCATATATAACTGGATATAATATAATTCATTCATTCATTGTTTACCGCTTATCCGAACTATTCTCGGGTCACGGGGAGCCTGTGCCTATCTCAGGTGTCATAGGGCATCAAGGCAGGATACACCCTGGATGGAGTGCCAACCCATCACAGGGCACACACTCATTCACTCACACAATCACACAATTTAGAGATGCCAATCAACCTACCACACATGTTTTTGGACTGGGGGAGGAAACCGGAGTACCCGGAGGAAACCCCCGAGGCACGGGGAGAAAATGCAAACTCCACACACACATGGCGGAGGCGGGAATTGAACCCCCAACCCTGGAGGTGTGAGGCAAACGTGCCCCCCCCCCCCCCCAATATAATTAATATAATTCCTTAATACAATAAATCAGAAATCGCAAGCTTTTCAAGAACAGCGTGATCACAGTCAGGACAAACATATGAATTCTGCTCCCTCAGGGATCCTGAGATAGAACAGTATAATGTGATTATAAAATTTCCCACAATACATTTCCTTCTTCTTCTTCTTCTATAACAACCAGATTTCAAATAGCTTATCATTACAAATTTTTCCTCGAGATTGTCATTAGAGAAATGGGAGGAACACTCTCTTTTCATTCACACGGCACTTAACCCCGGGTTCTCGTCTCTCTAAACCTCACTTTTACCCTGGGGTAGAGGAACACGGCTTCATAACACAGAAGCCGTGTTATGAAGCATGTCTTTTCCCCCAGGTTATAAAACTCTGCTCTGAATCAGGATCAGCTCGACTTTTACAGTGTTAACTCCACATCACGGTGCTGAACGTGTACAGTGTGAAACCGTTATAATATTAGGGCTAGTTGCTTAGCTTACCTTGGGTCCTGCCATCCATGAGGATGTTACTTTGACACGTACCACCTACCTAAGCATTGTTACAGACCGTGTACACCCTTTCATGGAAACAATATTCCCTGATGGTTGTGGCCTCTTTCAGCAGGATAATGCGCCGTGCCACAAAGCAGAAATGGTTCAGGAATGGTTTGATGAGCACAACAACCAGTTTGAGGTGTTGACTTGGCCTCCAAATTCCCCAGATCTCAATCCAATCGAGTATCTGTGGGATGTGCTGGACAAACAAGTCCAATCCATGGAGGCCCCACCTCGCAACTTACAGGACTTAAAGGATCTGCTGCTAACATCTTGGTGCCAGATCCCACAGCACACCTTCAGGGATCTAGTGGAGTCCATGCCTCGACGGGTCAGGGCTGTTTTGGCAGCAAAAGGGGGACCAACACAATATTACGCAGGTGGTCATAATGTTATGGCTGATCATTGTATGTATGATAGATTCTCATTCCTGATGGTTAAGAGCGAGCATTATTTACAGCATAGCACTTTAAAGTCGATGCATTACAACTCTCATGAAAATAAAGTAGCAGAAGTTGAAATATCTGTGATAATAAGGATGTGATATGATGTAAGGGATTAATGCGGTGCAGCTGCGCTCATGTGGAAGAGTTTCATTGTAATTAAATTTGGGAGAGATATTACCTTGGTAACACTTGGATATTGTTTGGTTACACCTAGCATTGTCTGCTTAACCTTTTACTTTTCATTGTGTTCTCGAGCTCATTGCGTGGCTCTACAGTCACACCGTAAACAAACTTTATCATTAAGTGCATCATAAATGTGTTTATAGTAGCTGATAATGTTCATTCAGGTAAAGCGATCAATGCCATCTGCGGTCACCTGACACGGGATTCACGATTCACGATTCGAATCAACTGTCTTTTAATGAATTGAACTAATTTGAATCAATTTTGAAGAAAGTTCTAGAAATGTTGTGCAGCCTACAATCCTGACCACAGTCACATGCCATCATTCTGTCTGTAATGATGGAGTTTATTTTTAATTTATTATTTGGAGAGATTCATAACTGGTGAGGAAACCAAAGATCATGATAGAACAGCACTCGTCAGATGATATTTATCAATTGTTTAAATAAACTAAAACAAATATAGTAATTATTATAATGATTCAAGTACAATGTTTATTCTGAATGACCTAAAAAACACTGATGACTTTGAATTCATTCATTTTTGGAAAGTGATTCTCCTGATTCATTTTAAAGAGTCGTTTTTCTAAATGACTCTTCAGTATTAGGGAGGGGTTCAAGCTTAGCCCTGGTACTGAGGCAAGAACACAAAAGGGCGTGATGTGTAATGTCAAATTTTATCTGCATCAATCCACTTCAGCCTGATATACTGCACTATTACAGATTCCTTTAGCTGTGGGTGGAAATAGTTTCAGATATTTTTGACTTGAGTCAGAAATTTCAGGACTTGATTTGCCCTTGACTTGCCCCCTTTTTTTACTTAATTATTATTTTTTTACTTAAACACTGACATAGGGATTTATAGCTAAATTAAATTTATTACAGCTAATGTTACCCTAGCAATAAACAAACAGGTCCATCAAATATATTCCAAAAAAAAAAAAAAAAAAAAAAAATATATATATATATATATATATATATATATATATATATATATATATATATATATATATATATATATATATATATATATATATATATATATATATATATATATATATATATATATATATATATATATATAAATAAATTCTCATATGCATGAATAATTGAAAATTAAAAATTAATTGAGAAATTGAATAATTGAAAATTTGCATATACATGAGTGAGTGAGATATATTAGCATGAAAATATGTCACAAAATATTTCTCATAAAAGCACTACTCTACCACACACACACCACAAAAATCATACAAAATTTATATTCCATGAATTTAATTAAATAAAATCTTGATCAACAACAAATTTATTTAAATAAACTTTATTTATTTCCCCTAAAACCATTAAAATGTTAACACAATATAAAACATATTTTAGATTTTTTTTTTTACAGTAATTATTTATAATTATTACTTTTGCAAAGTCATGATATTGTAAGTGAAAGTGTATATTAATGTCATTAAAAAAAAAATAATTCAGAACCCTGCCATCTATAGCTTTTTTTTTTCTTTTTTTTTCCAGAGAGGGAGAGAACCTTAAAGGTTAAAGGTGAAATCTGGCTCCAGATCAGATCCGATCAGATGGGATGAGATTAAAAGAGTTAGCTTTCGAAACAGTTTAAATACATGAGTAATAAATAGTATGACAGTATGACTGTATGACTGTATGACTATGACTGACTATAATAATACTTCTAAATATTCCTGAGATCATGATACACATGTTAGTTTTGTTGAGAAGCGGACGTCATGAGCACACTGGGTTTCAGTCCGCGAGGATCCACAAGCACACTTTATCGTCTCTTTCAAATCTGTAAGAGCGAACAGAACAGCAACAGAACCGTCGTTAGCACTGGAAAACATTCGGTTTAATGAGAACATTTTATGTGGAGGATAAAATCTCAGACCTGCCAGACTCCAGAACAAATCTGCTTGAGTTTAGGTACCTTAAGGTTAGTTTAGTATTTTTAGTTATTTTAGTTAGCTAGAGATCATTGTCCAAAGCCAAAAAATGGAATTTATTCCTTTTTGGTTGTGTCCATGTTGATGATTGAGAGCCTTTGCCATGTCTCGCTTCACAGTGGAGGTTAATTTGAAGCTCATATGAAAGTAATCACTGAGGACTTTAAGAATTTGTAGAGTTTCAGAAGTATTTCTGTTTTTATCTAAACTACTAGGAGCAATATATTCACAGAAACATTCCAGAAAACCAAAAATGTAGGGTGTTTTTCTCCACATAAATGTTTGTATCTTCAAAGTAAATGTTGATCTCAAACCCATTTCTGCTCTCTGAGACGCTCCAAGTGCTTGTTCATCTAAAAAGCAGCTCAGATTTCAGCTTCATCCAGTAAAACTCTGTGTAAGGTTCTCCACCAGAGGGGAAAAAACACACGTCTAAAACACGCTGAAAGCCGACAGGCTCGTTTTAGATCAGACTCACAGCCTGAACATTGTTCATTTATTTATACTTAATAAAAACGTCCCATAAGTCACCGGCACAATGAGACGCCAGAGTACTGGTATAAGTAAAAGTAAAAAATTATATTATAAAACTATACTATAAAAAATGCATTTATTCAGCCAGGATGTGTTTGCTAACGAAAATCTGCTTCTTTAGTTACTGTAGTGGAACTTCAAATCTCCAGAAAACAAATATAGCTTCTATTTGACTAAACTTCAAGTGATTTTTATTTTTTTTCCCCACATTGTCTTTGTTTTTTAAAAAAGCATCCATCATAAAGTTCACCTAAAACTTTAAACTCCATGTCCTGACTGGTCATTTTGGCGGAAAACTGTTTAAAATAGATTTTCTGGCTGATTTGAAGATTAGCCGCTCAGCTGTGCTTTTGGATTGAATTTCAGCTAACTTAATGATCCGTTTGTTTAAAAGTGAATAAAAGCGATTAAATGGAAATGAACCCGTATCCCATCGACATGCTGTACAGAGAGTCGCTGATATCTGTCGAGATTTTCTCGATCGCGTGCTAGCTCGTGTGACAATCGTGAGTCAGTTGTGGACATTTGGACCATTCTGAGCCAGAGTGAAGAGTCGTAAAAGGAGTGAGCCTTGATTGCATAAGCCCTTCCCCAGCTTCATTTCTCGCCCATGCTGACTGAATAACAGGGTGAGGATGTCAGCCAAAGGTGTGACCGCACGACATTCTGGAAATATAAATAGACTTATGACTTTATAGTTCCATAAATAGATTTGCTAATATCTGCTGATCCTTTAGCTAATGGGGTAAATCATTATATCTTTTTTTTTTTTTACGAGAGTTTTGATTGATTTACGACAACACCAGCTCTGACATTAGTTCTGATAGCAAATCAGGAGTTTATATTAATGTGCTTCTGCTAATACGTCGTCGTTTCTGTAGTAACGATTTGTACAGCAGATGTGTCATGTAAACGGATTAAAAAGTTGTGGATATGGTCGTGCTTTCTGAAATTTCTGAGATTATTATTTCTGGAATATTTATGGAAGGAGTCTCCAGTGTTAGAGGTAAAGCTGTAATTTTTTTAATGTTATGGAAAAATATTGAGTAAAAATCCACAGAAATAGTCGTGTAAACATGAGAGACTTTAGCATAGTAGAAGTTTAATGGATGAGTTAACTAGCCTGGACTCAGCTCTGTGCTCCAATTGGATCGTATTCAGTTCGTAAAAATAAAAGCTGCCAGTGGAGTAAATGCAGTGGTCCAGTGTTTAGTATTGCAGCACATAAGTCATTGTGTAACGCGAGCCACTCCCAGTAATGCCTCTGAATCAAACGTACGCCGTGTTATGTGCTGAAGGATCAATTTGTCACGGCTGTAAAGAATTAATACCACTCTCACTAATCCCCAGTGACGGGAGTCAACCACAGCCCATTTGAATATGTTGAAGTATGTTTGTATAACAACATTAGCAGATGAGTGTTATACAAACCCAAGCAAAGACGTCGATGAATGCGGTGCTTAGTTTAATGTTTGCTCAAAGTGAAAAGACTTCATACACAATAGCTTTCTTAGCTGAAGCACTGAAGCATAAAGGAGCCTCTTGCTTTCCTTTAATGCCTTTGTTCATTGTTATAAAGAAAGGAACACTTCAGCAGAGAAATCGTGAAATTAACGCATCAATATTCTCGCCAGTGTTTGTTCTGCCTTGAAAATATCACTATAGACTCGGAGCAGAGGAGACTGCTTTAGTTTTCGGCCTGTTAGCGTTGCTTTTATAGTCGCCCAAACCAGAGCACTAGCTTCACTACAGAATCTAGAATGTTTCGTTAATAACTTTGTATGAAGCTTTACTTAAGACGATCTTTTGTTGCGCTTCACACAAAATCTTTGAATTTGAACTTTTCCTTTTCTTTTTTCCTTTTTTTCAACCAGTGAATATATCATGTTATTAAAAAAGCCTCAATGGGTTGCAGTCTTGCAAAGTTTTGCCAGAAATCAGTGCAGAGAAGTGTGAAGTGTGTCTATTTTTAGTCTATTTCTATGCCAGAAAAGTGTACAAAATGTATCCCAGACTCTTAAATAAAAAAAAATCTGTGCTTGCAGGTTTGAACCTGTACCTTTCACTCTGTAATTTACTTTAATATGAACTGCTATTTGATTTTTTTACTTACAGTGGAACCTCGGCATATTCCGTTCTGGAGGCGAGTTCTTAAGGTGAAAATTTGTATTGCAATACGAATTTTCCCATAAGAAATAATTCAGATAATTCATTACAGACACTCAAAAATATTACCAACATTACCAGTTTCCAAAACTATAATCATATTTTGTCATATAAAAACGATCAAAACATTTAGAAAAGACATGTAAATGAAGTAAAATATGAAATAAATGGATGTTAAAGCTTAATTTATGATTCTTCTTGGCATATGGAAACAGTACTTTTACAAAACTCGCTTTGCTTGGCTTTCCACTGACGCAAACATGTTTTGAAAGGCTCCCGGACGTACGCGCAACTTAGCTGCCGTTCAGTTCAGTTCAGTTTGTATTCCAAAAATGCATTGCATGCCGATGCAAATTTCTTGCAAAATTTAAATTCTTAAGGCGAAAATTTGGGGAGAATGAAAAGGCATTGGTATGCCGAGGTTCCATTGTATTTCTTATTTCATTATATTAGCACCAAGCTAACAGCTGTGTATATTTACAACAAAACAATGCAACTAGCACAAAGGCTCGTGTAACATTTCTACTAACAACTTATTTCAAGCTACGGTTTCCATGGCGACGAAAGTCATGCGGTGGTTATTTTTATTTTATTTTCGAAAGCTGTTTTGATTTCTCTTTTAGTCCTGCCTCAGCTTTCATATTATTATTGGTTTGTACCCCAAAATGTGTCCGCTTGTTATGTCTAGTCCTTGATTCAAAGGTTTTGTTGTTTTGTCTAACCCTAACCCTTTCTCTCTCTCTCTTTTTTTAATCTGAGCCTTAGTTTTCTTTTTCCTTTTGCAAAAAGGTGAACATACTCATCACTAATTTCAGTTTAAGTTATAGTGCTAGCTATAGGCTAAGAAAAAGAAACAAGACTTATAGCTTAGAGAACAGTAACATTTTGTTCACGACATACCTCACATACAGCGTTGCTGCTTTACTTCATCATCTCTCTGGGTTCACTACGTATGTCCCTGTTCGGTTAGGTTTAGGTTTTGGGCTTTGAGGTAGATCCTCCTGGTGAAGACACGACGGAAAGACACAAATATCTCATTAGTAGATTATACATTATTGAGAAAACAGAAATAAGTGAATTCTAAAATTGTATGGTTAATTCGATTTTATCATCGAAGCTTTCATTCTGACTGCAGCACAAAATCGCTGTATGTATTTTGTTTGCAAGTTGAGTTGATTAGAATTCTGTCTGTTTCAACACAGTACCTAGATATTTAAGTCTGACATTCATTGTGTCACACCGAGTGAGGTCCTAGCTAGTAGAAGCTAATGCAGACCTAATTTGAGATTATAATAAACAACACTGCTGTTGGTGTTGTGGTGGTTTTTGTTGTTGTGGTGGTTGTTGGCATTGTGGTGGTTGTTGATGTGGTGTTGGTTGTTATTGTGGTTGTTTTTGTGTTGATTATGGTGGTTGGTGATGTGGCGGCGTGGTGGTTGTTGTTGGTGTGGTGATTATTGTGGTAGTGGTTGTCCATTAGCGAGGACATCTTTATGCATTCACTGTGCCACACTTAGCAAGATTTAGACATCTTCATGCAGAAAACACTAAACAGCCCTAATGTGGTTGTTAGTGTTGTGGTAGTTTTGGTGTACTAGTTGTTGGTGGTGTTGTGGTTGATGTGGTGGTTGTTAGTGTTGTGGTTGGTATTGTGGTGGGTCCTGGTGTTGGTGGAGTTTTGGTAGTTGGTGTACTGGCGGTTTTTGTTGGTGTTCTGGTGGTTGGTGTGGTTGTTGTTGGTGTTGTGGTGATGGTTGGTGTGGTGGTGTAGTGGTTTTGTTGTGCTTGTTGGTGGTGTTGTGGTTGGTATTGTAGTGGGTCTTGGTGTGGTTGTTGTTGGTGGTGTTGTGGTGGTTGTTAGTGTACTAGTAGCTTTTGTTGGTGTGGTTGTTGGTGTTGTGGTTGGCATTGTAGTTGGTGTTGGTATTGGTGTAATTGTTGTTGGTGTACTGGTGGTGGATATGGGTGTACAGGTGTTTTTTTTGGTGTTGAGGTGGTTGGTGTGGTTGTTGTTGCTGGTGTTGTGGTGGTTGTTGTTGGTGCTATGGTTGTTGTGGTAGTGATTGTCCACTTAGCAAGGACATCTTTATTCAATGTATCACACTATCTGAGGTTTTAGACATCTTTATGCAGACCTACTAAATAATTTGATGTGTTGGTGAAATTCTTAGTATTTATTGTTGGTGTTTTATTATCTGTGCTATGTGCAAAATGAGAGCGGAGAGTATAAAGAGGAGCTCTTACGAAAGGATAGAGGTTCTTTTGTGGTGTGTGAGGGCTGTACGCTGGAACAGAGAGCGGCTCTCTGAAGGTGGTTCTCATGTACGGAGTGTGTTCCTGCGGTGGCAGAGAACGAACGTCATTGCTGTTATCCACACAGCACCATCTTATCAGCTGGGGAAACACAGAAAAAATGAATTAATCAAAGAAATTAAGGTGAAAGTCTCTGAATGTCAGTAATCTCTGGAGCTGTTGAAGTTGTGCTGGTTGTATGTGTACACAGGTTGTATTTACAGGAACTAAAATGGCTCTAATGGAATTCTTACCAGGATGAGGATTATGATGATGAGCAACAGGATGGCGATGGAGGCCAGCACGAGTAAAGCGATAGCCCAGCCAGGGACTCCATCATCATGGTTAGATGATGGGTTGCTGGTTATGAGAACAGGTTCCGTGTTGTTAATCTTTTGACCAGTGTGGGTCACAAGGCTGCTTTTAGAGTTGGAGGAGGATTTAGTGGTAGTGGTGGGGGGGAGGAGGAGGAGGAGGAGGAGGAGGAGGAGGAGGAAGAGGCATTGTTTTCTGGATGTTTTGTTGGGTGTAAAATTGGAGCCGTAGACCCTTTCTGTGCTAGTTGCTGTAGTCATTTTAGGTGTTGTGGTGGCTGTTGTTTCTGGTTTTGTTGTGGTAATTGTTGTGGTAGATTGTGTGGTAGTTGTGTTGGTGGTTGGTGTGGTAGTTATGTTGGTGGTTGTTGGTGTATTTTTTTTATTTTGGGTTTGGGTGTAGTAGTGGTTGGTGTGATGGTTGTTGGTATTGTGGTGGTTGATGGTGTTGTGGTTGTGGTAGTTGTGGTGGTGGTTATTGGTGTAGTAGTGGTTGATGGTGTTGTGGTTGGTGTTGTGGTTGTTAGTGTAGTGGTGGTTGTTGTGGTTTGTTGGGTTTTTGGGTTTTTTTAGTAGTCATGGTTGTAGAAGTTGATCTTGGTGCTTCTGTGGGTTTTATATAGGAGTCTGTGGAGAGATGGTTTGTCACATTGTGATAACAGAAAATTTTGACAGACAAAATTCTGTGTGTGTGTGTGTGTGTGTGTGTGTTTATGGATGCTTACCATTTATAGACGCAGGGTTGATTTGAAGGCCATTAATTTCAGGATTGTTGGAAAGAGCACCTATAAAAAGGAATTTGACTACAGCAGTGTTAGTCGTAGTCCCTTTGAATGTAATGGTGGACTCTGCGATCACTGAGCCATTTCTGTTAGGCATGAAAGATAGAAATAATCATTAGAGGTGATTATTATAATGAGTTAGTAAACTGCTGTTACTGCATTTAGTAGTGAAATGTTGTACCTGAAATTCATGGCTTGCACACCTTGATAATTTGGTCCAGTTGAACAGTTGGAGCAGCCATAGACAGAGTGGAGCTGGGGGTAAAAGAAGCAGGGTCTTATTTAGGATGTTTAATAGTAATACATCAAATCAGCTGTATGATTTCAGAATAATATCATATGCAGCTTTGTTTCTATAAAGGAAGATTTGGATTTTATCCCAATCATTTTTTTTTCATCTCCCACTGATAGATTTATGCAAACACACATCTGATGTTACTTATTTATTAAAAGATTCAGTTTAAGAGTTTAAAGTCTATTTCTTTCTTTTATGAAAATATTAAAAGAAATGACAAAAGCTGCAGGCAACAGCTAGTCATAAGGAGAGAAAACTCTAGAAAGAAATGCATCAGAGCCACAATGATAAGACTTTTCTAATCCATCATATTTAAAAAACACAGAGTTTAGCTTTAAGTGCAAGTCTGAAGTAAAAACTCACTGCGCCGCTAACTTCTCCGTGCATCTTCTTATAGTCAGCAGATTCAGGGTCCAGGAGCGAATTGTTGTAGATACGGTTCATGATCTCAATGGTGAAGTAATAATTCATTGAATCCAGAGCAAGCGTCTCGGTTTCCATCGTATCTGCATCTTTAATCGAGGCTGCAGAGTTAAACAGCATTAAACTTCATAACTGAATGCTGCTAGGAATTATGTGAAGGTCGACGGAAATCAGTCATCAGGTATCACTACAGCTGAAAAACATTGGGTTTTCTCCAAATGTTTTTTTCCCTAAATGTTTTTTTTTTTTCTGGCTACGACATTAAATGGTTTAGAAATGTATAAAACTTAGGTACATAAAGAGCCAGGGTTGATAAACAAAGCTGAGAAAACAGTTGTAGGTCATCTGTAGAAAAATAAACAAAGCTTTAATGGTAATTGTTTTGGTCAATTAAATGAAATTGTCACTGTACACTGTGCTTTTAGACACGCTGTGTATTTAGGTGGATTTTTTTTTTTTTAATTGATAACTAACTACATATTTCAGCTCAGGAAAAAACATTTATGGCTCAGGATTCATTCATTCATTGTCTGCCGCTTATCCGAACTACACTCGGGTCACGGGGAGCCTGTGCCTATCTCAGGCGTCATAGGGCATCAAGGCAGGATACACCCTGGACGGAGTGCCAACCCATCACAGGGCACACACACACTCTCATTCACTCACGCAATCACACACTACGGACAATTTAGAGATGCCAATCAACCTACCATGCATGTCTTTGGACTGGGGGAGGAAACTGGAGCACCCAGAGGAAACCCCCGAGGCACGGTGAGAACATGCAAACTCCACACACACGGCGGAGGCGGGAATTGAACCCCCAACCCTGGAGGTGTGAGGCAAACGTGCTAACCCCCTAAGCCACCGTGCCCCCCTTGGCTCAGGATTCACGCAATTATACACACAATAATAGACAATAACTCTTTCTTTCTTTGATTTTTTTTTTTTTCCATGAATCCAAACCAAATGAATTTATTATCAAAATAAAACACAATTTTATTTAATTCTATTTCTCCAGATATTTAAAATTAAAAAAAATGTTAGAAAAAAGAATTAAATAAATAACACTATATAAATAAAATAAAGAAAGAAGAAGAAGTATTGTGATTCAAACAAAAAGAGAAAAATAATAAGAAATAAAAACAGAAGAATGTCTGGACCCCTATGATCCTAACAGGTTTAGTGTAACAGGATGGAGAACTTTAAGAAAACGATTTTCACTAAATAAATATTTGCAATGTAAATAAAATGCTTCAATTGAGGAATATGAGAGAAGTTTACAAAAGTTGGTGTGTTTTATTTTAATTTTTATTTCTTACCTGACATCATTAAAACGGTGATGCAGAGAGCCGTCCATGTGCACCGGTACTTCGTAGGGACTTCCATTCGGAATAAAAGTGAAAAATATGGCTAGTATTCGATGTGTTGGAGCGCTGCTCAACGTCAGAATGAAGTGAGGAGACACACAGAGGCTCCTGAGTTTATAAGAGTCTGATTAAACAAACAAAACGAAACAAACAAACAAAAAAATGTGTGTGTGATTAATCATGCGAAAGCTTCCTGGCTTATCAGGACGTCCACTCTGTACAGAAGCAGGTGTGGTTAACAATAACACAAAAGCCTAAAGCTGCTGGATATTGTAATAATGTGTGTAAGCCTGATTCATGACACTCTGCTCCAGCAGCTTTGTTTGATCCTCGATATATATAAATTATGCTGGAGATTTAATCTGCACAGGCTTACGTCAATAACCTGCTGCACCTTCTTCTAGCTTCTTCATTTGTCGGGGTGTGTTCGCATGGAAACCTGGGGATGACACCAAATATATTACTTTCAACTCTATTCAACCTAGTGATATTTATATAGCTGTTTCTAACTCTAGATTTTCTGCTTCACTGAAATCTGTAAGTAGGTTTAGATCTCAAGCCGGAGGTGAAATCAGCTAGAAATAAACCTCTCAAACAAAATGAGGATTACTGAAAGGACAGGTGAGTGTGAGTTTTTTTTTTTTTTTTTTTTTTTTTTTTTTTTTTTTTTTTTTTTTTTTTTTTTTTTTTTGTGTGTGTGTGTGTGTGTGTGTGTGTGGCATTGCTCAAGTGCCAGGAATACTTCACATCAGTACAGAAGTATATGTACGGTCAGCTACAAAAATATTGCCACCCTTGGAAATGGAATAGGAAATGACGAGGAAGAATCTTCCAATGGATTGTGTGTGTGTGTGTGTGTGTGTGTGTGTGGCATTTTTCTTTAAGGCACCAGAAATACTTCAGATCACTACAAAAGTATAAAATCATATGTATGATCAGCTGCAAAAATATTGGAAAAGGAATAGGAAATGAGGAAGAATCTTCCAGTGGAGTGTGTGAGTGTGTGTGTGTGTGTGTGTGTTGTTGGGGGTTTTTGTGTTCAACCTTTTTTTATAAATCCTCCGATCTTCACACAGCGATCTCTAGAGTTTGCACAGGATAGCCGAATAAGCAAGTCAGGAAAACTGGCTTTGTTCCTGACTGCAAAATTCCCCGTCCATCCCATGCTGACCAAACCACAGAGCAGCTTCTCCAGCAGACTTCAGCAGCTTCGCCGTAACATGGAAAGCTACAAGAAGCCGCTCTTCCCCACTTTTATCAGACATTCACATTTCTGGTATTTTGCAGACTCTCTTATCCAGAGCGACGTACAAGAGTGCTTTGAAGTCTTTATCAATGAATACATCAACACTTGTTCACTGAGTTACAGACTTAAGATACCATCAGCCTCAAAACTCTGTTAGGAGGAATTGTGTGTATACATATACATACACATACATATACACAACTTGCACATACTATATGACAGTTTGCATATCTGGTAGATTCTAAACACCATTTCATTGCTATGTACCTGTACTTTGCAATGACTTTTATCTATCTATCTATCTATCTATCTATCTATCTATCTATCTATCGTGGTGTGAAAAAGTGTTCCTGATTTCTTATTTTTTTGCATGTTTGTCACACTTTAATGTTTCAGATAATCAAACACATTTAAATATTAGTCAAAGATAACACAAGTAAACACATCATGCAGTTTTTAAATGAAGGTTTTTATTATTAAGGGAAAACTAAATCCAAAACTACATGGCCCTGTGTGAAAAAGTGTTTGCCCCCTAAGCCTAATAACTGGTTGGTCCACCCTTAGCAGCAACAACTGCAATCAAGTGTTTTCCATAACTTGCAATGAGTCTGTTACAGCGCTGTGGAGGAATTTTGGCCCACTTATTTTTGCAGAATTGTTGTAATTCAGCCACATTGGAGGGTTTTCGAGCATGACCCACCTTTTTAAGGTCATGCCACAGCATCTCAATGGGATTGAGGTCAGGACTTTGACTAGGCCACTCCAAAGTCTTCATTTTGTTTTTCTTCAGCCATTCAGAGGTGGACTTGCTGGTGTGTTTTGGATCATTGTCCTGCTGCAGAACCCAAGTTCACTTCAGCTTGAGGTCACAGACAGATGGCCGGACATTCTCCTTCAGGATTTTTTGGTAGACAGCAGAATTCATGGTTCCATTTATCACAGCAAGTCTTCCAGGTCCTGAAGCAGCAAAACAGCCCCAGACCATCACACTACCACCACCATATTTTACTGTTGGTATGATGATCTTTTTCTGAAATGCGGTGTTACTTTTACGCCAGACGTAATGGGACACAGACCTTCCAAAAAGTTCAGTTTTTGTCTCGTCAGTCCACAGAGTATTTTCCCAAAAGTCTTGGGGATCATCAAGATGTTTTCTGGCAAAACTGAGACGAGCCTTTATGTTCTTTTTGCTCAGCAGCGGTTTTCGTCTTGGAACTCTGCCATGCAAACCATTTTAACCCAGTCTCTTTCTTATGGTGGAGTCATGAACACTCACCTTAACTGAGGCAAGTGAGGCCTGCAGTTCTTTGGATGTTGTTGTGGGGTCTTTTATGACCTCCTGGATGAGTTGTCGCTGCGCTCTTGGGGTAATTTTGGTCGGCCGGCCACTCCTGGGAAGGTTCTCCACTGTTCCATGTTTTCGGCATTTGTAGATAATGGCTCTCACTGTGGTTCGCGGCAGTCCCAAAGCTTTAGAAATGGCTTTATAACCTTCTCCATGCTGATAGATCTCAATTACTTTCTTTCTCATTTGTTTTTGAATTTCTTTGGATCTCGGCATGATGTCTAGCTTTTGAGGATGTTTTGGTCTACTTCACTTTGTCAGGCAGGTCCTATTTAAGTGAGTTCTTGATTGTGAACAGGTGTGGCAGTAATCAGGCCTGGGTGTGGCTAGAGAAATTGAACTCAGGTGTGATAAACCACAGTTAAGTTATGTTTTAACAGGGGGGGGCAAACACTTTCACACAGGGCCATGTAGTTTTGGATTTTGTTTTCCCTTAATAATAAAAACCTTCATTTAAAAACTGCATGATGTGTTTACTTGTGTTATCTTTGACTAATATTTAAATGTGTTTGATTATCTGAAACATTAAAGTGTGACAAACATGCAAAAAAATAAGAAATCAGGAAGGGGGCCAACACTTTTTCACACCACTGTATCTATCTATCTATCTATCTATCTATCTATCTATCCATCTATCCACCCATCTATCCACCCATGCATCCACCCATGCATCCACCCATCTATCCACCTATCCATCTATCTATCTATCCATCTAACACCCACACTGACAGTTTATTTATGACTTTTCACATTTTTCCTGCACACACTACTACATCTGCTCATCACACATGTATCTGAAAGCCTGTAATATATTTAAAACAGTTAAAATACAGGTGTTTTAAAGTCTTATGAACTGTTAAGTCTTATTCTATGTTCACACATACAGCGGCATGCAGTGTAGCGTTAATAACTGTTCATTTCTTAGCGATACAGAGACCGTTTGTGACTAGATGTGGGTGTGTCCAGTTGAGAATAATCGAACTTCAATATTCAGCACCAATGGGAGTGAAGACAGTAGAGGTCATGTGATCTGTAACAACAAATATGCAGCTTCTCCGTCATATCGTAACAAATCTACGCAAACAACAAATCTCCCTCCAGAAAGTTCTAGCAATAGTTTAGCAGTAAGAAGACTGATTTGACAGTTACTATGGCAACCAGCAGTGGAAACGCCTACTGACGACTATAGTACAAGCGAACAGAGGCTTGTAGAGAGAAAAATCACTGTATGTGTGAACAAACCTTCTCCCTGTTCCTCCACATTTCCCCTCAGGGATTAATAAAGTAGTTTTTGTGTAACTTTTCTAGGACTATATTGCCCCTAGCAGGCTGGGAACAAGCAGACACACTTAAAAACTACAAACTCTTAAAGTCCTGAGTGCCTTAAACAAAACCAGAACACAGACGTTCCTCTAAACACTCCACATGTGCACATGGATTTCTTAGCCTTTTGTTCACTACACTACTAGAATACAGTTTTGCATAAATCAGTTCCCTAAATACACAGTATTGCCAAAAGTTTTGGGACACCCCTCCAAATCGTTGAATTCAGGTGTTGTTTTTCAGGGGTTGGGCTCGGCCCCTTAGTTCCAGTGAAAGGAACTCTTAATGCTTCAGCATACCAAGACATTTTGGACAATTTCATGCTCCCAACTTTGTGGGAACAGTTTGGGGATGACCCCTTCCTGTTCCAACATGACTGCACACCAGTGCACAAAGCAAGGTCCAAAGACATGGATGAGTGAGTTTGGTGTGGAGGAACTTCACAGAGTCCTGACCTCAACCCCATAGAACACCTTTGGGATGAATCAGAGCGGAGACTGCGAGCCAGACCTTCTCGTCCATCATCAGTGTCTGACCTCACAAATGTGCTTCTAGAGTAATGGTCAAAGATTACCATAAACACACTCCTAAACCTTGTGGAAAGCCTTCCCAGAAAAGTTGAAGCTGTTATAGCTGCAAAGGGTGGAACGACTCCACATTACATTGATGTGCATGTAAAGGCAGACGTCCCAAAACTTTTGGAAATATAGTGCAGCTCCATCTGACTTAACTCGTAAGTGTGTAGCCGTCTTAACTCTAACTTAATTTAAAAGTCTGATAAGGGTTCAAGCAACAAATTAATGTAAAATACGTAAACGCTTCCATAAAAGCACAGGTCTCCTTTTGCAATAAACTAGCAGCTAATATTAGCGATGATCAGTTTAAGATGTAAAGTGAAGTGAACTGTACACTCAGGTCAGAGTTATGGATTTAACCAACTATAAACTCTATAAACTGTAAATCCTACTATAAATTCTTTTAAAGAAATTATGAAGAAATTTTAAAGAAAGTGATATTTTATTTACTGTTGGTGGTGGGAATGGACATGTGGACATGATGTTCTATCTTGAGTTCAAGGAACTGAGCTTACTGACTTCCTGTAACCCTCCTGACATTCTGTAACCTTCCAAATAGGAATTCCAAGCAGAGAGATGTTTTCTGTTGTTGTTTCCCAGTTCATTAATGTTTGAGATACAAGGTTTAATCGTCATTGTTCAAGCTTTGTTGCTTTACTGTGCTGGGAATACAGTATAATGATAATGGTGAAGGTGGTGCTGATGATGACTTTGTTGATGATGGTGATTATGATGATTATGGTTATGATGATGATGGTGGTGGTGATGGTGATGATGGTGCTGATGGTAATGATAATGGTGATTATGATGATAATGATGATGGTGGTGATGACGATGGTGATGATATGTGGTGTGTATCAGATTTGGGATCACAGTACAAAAGCAGCTCATAAATCCTTCAGTTCTGTTTGAGCAAAAACATTTCACACAACTTTACTACAAGGTTAATAAATAATTACAGCACTAATGTATTGCTGACTGCACACACCTTGTTTACACTGCAAGTCTGCAGGTTTTAATATGCTCCTGCTCTACACACCCGCTTGACTTACTTCAGCATTAATGACCTGATAAGTGGAATAGTGTGTGTTTTAGCAGAAACGGAATGCTGAGCGTTCCTCGGACATCTCGGAGCTGTAGAGGCTGTGAGGAATGGGATCTTAATACACCTTTAAATATTTGTCCTGAACGAGTGCTGGAGTTCGGAAGCTGCTGATTGCACTCCAGGTTTAAGCTGATAAAGTAGGGCTGTGTTAGCAAACTCATGCACAAGTATCTCCACATACAGATGTGCACACACACGCATGCACACACACACACAGAGAGAGAGAGAGAGAGAGAGAAAGAGAGAGTGTGTGTATGTATGTGTTTTGTGTATGTGTGTGTGTGTGTGTGTGTGTGTGTGTGTGTGTGTGTGAGTGAGTGAGTGAGATGTGTGAGATGTGTGAGAGTGTGTGCATGTTGTGTGACAGAGAGGAGAGAGAGAGTGTGTATGTGTTGTGTGTGTGTGAGAGAGAGAGAGAGAGTATGTGTGAGAGAGAGTGTGTGTGCGTGTTGTGTGAGAGAGAGGGGAGAGAGTGTGTATGTGTTGTGTGTGTGAGAGAGAGAGAGAGAGAGAGAGAGAGATGTGTGAGAGTGTGCGTGTTGTGTGACAGAGAGGAGAGAGAGTGTGTGTGTATGTGTTGTGTGTGTGAGAGAGAGTATGTGTGAGAGAGAGTGTGTGAGAGAGAGGGGAGAGAGTGTGTATGTGTTGTGTGTGTGTGAGAGAGAGAGAGAGAGAGAGAGAGAGAGAGAGAGAGAGAGAGAGAGTGTGTGTATGTGCGAATGCACTTGGTTGACTTCAGTGTTGTACACTCCTGCCATCTGTTGGTCAGAAAGCAACATAACAATGATTTCAGTCATTTCATGGGGATATGGTATGAGGGTGGCACGGTGGTTAGCACATTCGCCTCACACCTCCAGTATCCTGGGTTCGAATCTCACTCCTGCTCACTGTGTGGAGTTTGGATGTTCTCCCCATGCTTTGTGGGTTTCCTCCCACAGTCCAAAGACATGCTTCTAGGCTAAGTTCTAAATTACCGGTAGTGAGTGTGTGTGCCCTGTGATGGGTTGGCACGCCATCCAGGGTGCATCCTGCCTTGATGCCTGATGACGTCTGAGATAGGCACAGAGAGTGTGCCCGAGAATAAATCGGATAATCGGTACAGTGAATGGAATTTGGGGGGAGATATGGTATGCCTGGAGTGGATTCTCCTGCAGTGCATTCTGGGACATGACTCACATCCATCCTTTTAAATTAGGGTTATTTCTGTAATTTAATACTATTTAAAAAAATGCCCTGTACTTGTTTACCTAGCACATGGTGTTGATTAGCCTGGCACTTCCAGGGTGGGGTGTGTGGGGGTGATTCCTGTCTCCATTCGGTGTGTATGGAGTTTTACATGTTGTCCCTGTGTGTCAAGTGTTTCCTTCCGGTTCTCCAGTTTCCTCCAACAGTCCAAAGACATGCGTTGTTGATGTATTTGGAATAGAGCACTCTATCCATCGGATATATTGATCAGACACAATATTATGTAATATTAATCAGCACAATCTGTTCAGATTTTAATCTCATCATGATATCCTTTGTTTAAGAGCAAGGATTTTTGTTTTGATCGAATAAAGAATGTGTGGAGCACAGACACGCTGTCAATCACCTGCAGAGATGAAACATGAATTGGACTTTGTCCTGCTGTTCATACTGCCCAAGCTACCCCTAACTTTAAGTGTCTTGTGTCTGCATTGTCATGGTCTCGTCTTTGTGTATTGTAACAGTTGGTGGAAGTGGCCAGTCTGAGCAAAACTCACAATGATTGGATGATGATCACAGTTTTGGTGTTCCAACCTTGTACTGATAATTTTAGTGCTTGCTAATATTATGAACAGCAGCTACGCTAATTTCTTTCCACTTCTTTCTCTTTTTCTACCCATCCCGAGGCATCTAGAGATTGTGCCAGCTCCAGTAGACCTTCAGTGAGAAGACCTTCACTTCTCATTCGAAGTGCTTGTCCTTAATATTACACTCACAGATATAAATAAAAAAAATCTCTACTGCATCTTGCGCTGGCCACCGTATATAGACCCCCAGGGCCCTACGCTGATTTTCTTAAAGAGTTTGCACATTTACCCTCAGCCCTACTGATTAATTATGACAAGGTGTTGATTGTAGGAGACTTTAACATTCATGTAGACGATTCCAACGATGCCTTAGGACTCGCATTTATGGATTTATTAAATTCTTTTGTGGTTAAACAAAACATTACTAGACCAACTCATCGTTTTAACCATACGCTAGATTTAATTATAATCACATGGAACAGATGTCACTGATATAGATATTTTACCTCAAAGTGATGATATCACAGACCTTCACCTCTTAGTGTACACTCTACCTGTAGAACATATTAGACATGTCTCTCCTCATTATTGATTCGGTAGAACTATTATACCGACCACTAAAGACAAATTCACAAGTAATCTAGCGGATCTGTCTAAACCTCTCACCAGACCCCTAAATGCAGATGACCTAGATGAATTAACTAACAGCATAGTCCCTAAACCTTTCAAGCTAGCAGTTAAGCCTCTTCTTAAGAAACCTAAACTAGACCCTAATGACTTAAATTACAGACCGATTTCAAACCTTCCCTTTATATCTAAAATATTAGAAAAGGTTGTGTCTACTCAATTATGCTCCTTCTTACAGGAAAACAATATCCTTGAAGAATTTCAGTCAGGTTTCAGGCCCCATCATAGTACAGAAACTGTACTAGTTATCACAAATGACTTGTTTTTAGCTTCGGACCAAGGCTGCATCTCAATATTAGTCTTACTTGATCTTAGTGCTGCATTCGACACTATAGATCATAACATTCTCGTAGACCGCTTACAAAATCACATAGGTATTCAGGGACAGGCATTAAAATGGTTTAGATCCTACCTGTCTGATCGATACCATTTTGTAGATTTAAATGGAGAAATGTCCAGTGTAATGCCAGTGGAATATGGGGTCCCACAAAGATCAGTTTTAGGACCTCTGCTTTTCTCAATATACATGCTTCCCTTAGGCAACATTAGAAGACATGGGATTAGTTTCCATTGTTACGCTGACGATACACAGTTATATATCTCATCAAAACCAGATGAAATATCTAAACTGTCTAGATTAACAGAGTGTGTTAAAGATATTAAAGATTGGATGACTGAATTTTCTATTACTAAATCCTGATAAGACAGAGATATTACTGATTGGTCCAAAAACCAGTACACAAAAGCTCTCAAAATTCAACCTGTACTTAGAAGGGTGTTCTATTACTACTAGCTCTACAGTGAAAGACCTGGGCGTAATATTAGACAGCAGTTTGTCCTTTGAAAAACATATCTCCGATATTACAAAAATAGTCTTCTTCCACCTCAGAAATATCGCCAAGCTTAGGAACATTTTATCTGTATCTGATGCAGAAAAGCTAGTTCACGCATTCATGACCTCCAGACTGGACTATTGTAATGCATTACTAGATGGTTGTCCTGCATCTTCAATAAACAAGCTACAATTAGTCCAGAATGCAGCTGCTAGAGTCCTTACCAGGTCAAGAACGTGTGATCATATAACCCCAATATGATCATCCCTGCAGTGGCTACCTGTTAAGTTTAGAATTGATTATAAACTAGCACTACTTACTTACATTAAGACTCTAAATGGTTCAGCTCCCACGTATCTAGCCAGTCTTCTAACACATTACAATCCATCACGCTCCTTAAGATCTCAAAACTCCGGACTTCTGGTAGTTCCCAGAATATCAAAGTCTACAAAAGGAGGTAGAGCTTTTTTGTATTTAGCTCCTAAACTTTGGAAGTCTTCCTGACAGTGTTCGGGGCTCAGACACAGTCTCCCAGTTCAAACGTAGAGTAAAGGCATCTCTTTAGCCAGGCACACACCTAATACATCCCATAACTTTGTGCTCCAATACATCTGATTAAATGCACATCATCTAGTGCCTGCTAATATTATGAATAGCAGCTACACTAATTCCTTTCCATTTGTTTCCCCTTCTTCTATTTATAAATTTTGTCTAACATCTAGGACTGTTTGTTTGTATGTTTATTGTTTCTTATGTTCTGTAAAGCTACTTTGAGACAATGCTCTTTGTTAAAAGTGCTATACAATAAATATAATAAAATTTAATTCAATAAAATTGAATTGACTTGAATAGAAGAGGCCAACCCTGTGAGGATCCTGAGGCATCCAGAGATGGACCAGCTACAGTTGGATTCTGCTTTGTGAGGATTTGGGTATTCAAAGCAAAGATGCCGACCCTATGTGGACCTTGAAGACAACAACAACCTCCTAATTAATACACACACTAACATTCTACATATGCTGTATCTGCATCAAACAGTACATGATTGTAGAAAGGACATTGTTTATAAATCACACACTCGTCACCCAAATGAGGATGGTTTCTGTTTAAGTCTGGTTCTTCTCAAGGGGTCAGAGCCAGGGCTCAAACTCGGGTATCCGGTGCGAGAGGCTGACTCGCAATCACTGAGCCACAGGGGGATAGTGAACCCAATAGAGAGATGCACTTGAGAGAGTTGAGATGCAGTGTGCTTTAATTAAGTTCAAACAACAAAAATCCATAAAGAAAACATCAAGGGAACAAGGGAACTCTCCAAAAACAGAATAATCCAAAAGGGCAGTCTTGAGAAAATTCCAGGAGAACAAAAATACTTAAAGCAGAAACTCCAGAAGAGAAAATGCAGAAAAACACAGGGAAAAGGAAAATCCAAAGGATTGCGCTCAAAAGGAGCTAAAGACTTACTTGAACGGATGGCTTCAGAGCAACTAAACACCAAACAAAAACTGTGAAACAAAGACACTTAAATACTCCTATCCGAACGAGACACATGTGAGTATAATAACACTAATTACACGGGAGAACGCAGAGTATAAGAGTTCACTGAGGACCTCTAGAGGTCAAAACCTAGAACAGTCCAAAATACTGGCACAAGGTTTCTTCCTCATACAATCTAAGGGAGTTTTTCCTTGCCACAGTCGCCTCAGGCTTGCTCACTAGGGCTGATTTTGTCTAACATCTAGGACTTTTTGCATTATGTTTCTTATGTTTTGTAAAGCTGTTCTGAGACAATGTCCATTGTTAAAAGTGCTATACAAATAAAATTGAATTGAACTGAATAATTTAGCAGGTTGGATAGATGGACAAAAACAGAGGTGTCACTATCCTCGAGAAGGATCTTTCAAAGATAATGAAAATAAACAAAGCTAAAACTATAAGTATATGATGACTTGGCTTGAAATAAAACCGATTTGGGATTTGGAACACCAGAAGACTTCTTCTCAACAAGTGAAACCAAAACCATCAGCTGTAGGCTGATCTTTAAATTGTGTGTGTGTGTGTGTGTGTGTGTGTGTGTGTGTGTGTGTGTGCACTGTGGTGCCATTGTGCCACTTGTCCCCTGGGGTTCCCTGAAACCCTGTGGAGCATTAACATTATAGAAAATAGATGGATGGATTCAATTCAATTCAATTCAGTTTTATTTGTATAGCGCTTTTAACAAAGAGCATTGTCTCAAAGCAGCTTTACAGAACATAAGAAACAATAAACATACAACCAAACAGTCCTAGAAGTTAGACAAAATTTTCCCTAGTGAGCGAGCCTGAGGTGACTCAGGCGACTGTGGCAAGGAAAAACTCCCTCAGATGGTATTAGGAAGAAACCTTGAGAGGAACCAGACTCAAAAGGGAACCCATCCTCATCTGGGCGACACCGGAGAGTGTGATATGAACAATGTCCTTTCTGCATTAGTTGTGTGGTGCAGATACAGCATGTGTTATGTGTAAAATGTCCACATAGGGTTGGCAGTGCTGCTTTGATTACTCCAGTCCTCAGAAAGCAGAACCCGGCTGGAGCTGGTCCATCTCTGGATGCCACCGGAGCTGGCACAATCTCTGTGTGACTCGGGGATGGGTAGAAAAAGGGAAACAAATGGAAAGGGATTAGCGTAGCTACTATTTATAATATTAGGAGGCACTAGATGATGATGTGCATTTAATCGGATGTATTGGAGTACAAGGTTATGGGATTTATTAGGTGTATGCCTGGCTAAAGAGATATGTCTTTAGTCTACGTTTGAACTGGGAGACTGTGTCTGAGCCCCGAACACTGTCAGGAAGACTGTTCCAAAGTTTAGGAGCTAAATACGAAAAAGCTCTACCCCCTTTTGTAGACTTTGATATTCTGGGAACTACCAGAAGTCCGGAGTTTCGAGATCTTAAGGAGCGTGATGGATTGTAACGTGTTAGAAGACTGGCTAGATACGTGGGAGCTGAACCATTTAGGGTCTTGTATGTAAGTAGTGCTAGTTTATAATCAATTCTAAACTAAACAGGCAGCCAGTGCAGGGATGATAATATTGGGGTTATATGGTCATACTTTCTTGACCTGGTAAGGACCCTAGCAGCTGCATTCTGGACTAACTGTAGCTTGTTTATTGAAGATGCAGGACAACCACCAAATAACGCATTACAATAGTCCAGTCTGGAGGTCATGAATGCGTGAACTAGCTTTTCTGCATCAGATACAGATAAAATGTTCCTAAGCTAGGCGATATTTCTGAGGTGGAAGAAGGCTATTTTTGTAATGTCGGAAATATGTTTTTCAAAGGACAAACTGCTGTCTAATATTACGCCCAGGTCTTTCACTGTAGAACTATTAGTAATAGAACATCCTTCTAAGTACAGGTTGAATTTTGAGAGCTTCTGTGTACTGGTTTTTGGACCAATCAGTAATATCTCCGTCTTATCAGGATTTAGTAATAGAAAATTATCAGTCATCCAGTCTTTAATATCTTTAACGCACTCTGTTAATCTAGACAGTTTAGATATTTCATCTGGTTTTGATGAGATATATAACTGTGTATCGTCAGCGTAAAAATGGAAACTAATCCCATGCCTTCTAATAATGTTGCCTAAGGGAAGCATGTATATTGAGAAAAGCAGAGGTCCTAAAACTGATCTTTGTGGGACCCCATATTCCACTGGCATTACACTGGACATTTCTCCATTTAAATCTACAAAATGGTATCGATCAGACAGGTAGGATCTAAACCATTTTAATGCCTGTCCCTGAATACCTATGTGATTTTGTAAGCGGTCTACGAGAATGTTATGATCTAAAGTGTCGAATGCAGCACTAAGATCAAGTAAGACTAATATTGAGATGAAGCCTTGGTCCGAAGCTAAAAACAAGTCATTTGTGATCTTAACTAGTGCAGTTTCTGTACTATGATGGGGCCTGAAACCTGACTGAAATTCTTCAAGGATATTGTTTTCCTGTAAGAAGGAGCATAATTGAGTAGACACAACCTTTTCTAATATTTTAGATATAAAAGGAAGGTTTGAAATCGGTCTGTAATTTAATAAGTCATTAGGGTCTAGTTTAGGTTTCTTAAGAAGAGGCTTAATAACTGCCAGCTTGAAAGGTTTAGGGACGTGACCTAAACATAACGAGGAATTAATAATGTTGAGGAGAGGTTCTCCAGCTGTGTGTATCACTTCTTTCAGTAATCTAGTTGGAATTGGATCTAACAAACATGTTGTTGAATTAGCCGTGGTGATAAGTTTATACAGCTCTTCCTTCCCTATACCTGTAAAGCATTGTAGCTTTGAATGTGGAGCTTTAGGCTGGACTAGATCACCGGATGCTGTCAAAGGTTGAACATCCATTATTTTGTTCCTGATACTATCGATTTTGTCGGTGAAAAAGTTCATAAAGTCCTCACTATTAAGCTGTGATGGAGTACTCTCTTCAGATATCTGATGTTTTGTCAATCTAGCCACTGTACTAAATAAGAATCTGGGATTGTTTTGGTTTATTTCTATAAGTTTGCTCAAATGCTCAGCCCTAGCAGCTTTTAGAGCCTGTCTATAGTTAGACATACTGTCTTTATACGCAATTCTAAAGACTTCTAATTTAGTTTTTCTCCATTTTCGCTCTAGGTTACGGGTTGCTCTCTTGAGGGCGTAAGTGTGACTATTGTACCATGGTGCAGATGTTTTATCTCTGACCCTTTTTAATCGGATGGGAGCAACAGTGTCTAGTGTGCTGGTGAAAATAGTGCCTATGCTGTTAGTTAATTCATCTAAGTGATCTGTATTTAGGGGTCTGGTGAGAAGTTGAGACAGATCCGGTAGATTACTTGTGAATCTGTCTTTAGTGGTCGGGATAATAGTTCTACCGAGTCGATAACGAGGAGAGACATGCCTAATATGTTCTACAGGTAGAGTGTACACTAAGAGGTGATGGTCTGTGATATCATCACTTTGAGGTAAAATATCTATATCAGTGACATCTGTTCCATGTGATATAACTAAATCTAGTGTATGGTTAAAACGATGAGTTGGTCTAGTAATGTTTTGTTTAACCCCAAAAGAATTTAATAAATCTATAAATGCGAGTCCTAAGGCATCATTGGAATCGTCTACATGAATGTTAAAGTCTCCTACAATCAACACTTTGTCATAATTAATCAGTAGGGCTGAGAGTAAATGTGCAAACTCTTTAAGAAAATCGGCGTAGGGCCCCGGGGGTCTATATACGGTGGCCAGCGCAAGATATAGTAGAGATTTTTTATTTATGTCTGTGAGTGTAACATTAAGGACAAGCACTTCGAATGAGTTAAACCTGGGTCCTGTTTTCTGAGTAACGGTAAGAGATTTGCTATAAATAGTTGCAACACCACCTCCACGACCAGTCAGACGGGGCTCATGCTTATAGCAAAAGCCTGACGGAGTGGACTCATTCAGACTAATGAATTCATTTGGCCTAAGCCAGGTTTCAGTAAGGCAGAGTGTATCAAAACTATAATCTGAGATCATTTCATTAACAATAAGTGCTTTCTGTGCAAGGGACCTAATGTTGAGAAGCCCAAACTTTAGAAATTGTTTTTCTTTAATTATTTGGTGTTTTTCAGGTATAACTGTGATTAGATTATTTCGAGGGCTATTAATGAATTTATTCTTTGATCTCAATATTCGGGGAACAGACACAGTCTCTATAAGATGAGCTATATGTGCACTCGTATCAATCTGGTGAGCTGAGCAGTAGCTATCATAATTGTAATCTGGGTTATGGCTTACCAGTCAGATGGTGCGTAGTGTCCTGGAGATGTTGTGGATGGATGGATGGATGGATTGATGATTGGATGGATGGATGGATAGATGTATGGATGAATGGATTGATGGATGGATGGATTGATGGATTGATGGATGGATTGATGTATGGATGGATTGATGGATGGATGGATGGATGGATGGATGGTTGGATGGATGGATGGTTGGACGGACTGATGGATGGATGGTTGGATGGATGAATGAATTGCTGAATGGATGGATGGATGGATGGATGGATTGCTGAATGGATAGATGTATGGATGAATGGATTGATGGATAGATGGATTGATGGATAGATTGATGGATTGATGGATGGACGGATGGATGGATGGATGGTTGGACCGATGGAAGGATGGATAGATGGATGGACGGATGGATAGTTGGATAGATGAATGGATTGCTGAATGGATGGATGGATGGATGGATTTGATGAATGGATGGATGGATTGATGGATAGATTGATGGATGGATGGTTGGATTGATGGATGGTTGGACGGATTGATGGTTGGTCGGACTGATGGATGGATGGATGGATGGATGAATTGATGGATGGATGGATGGATGGATTGATGGATGGTTGGATGGATGAATGGATTGCTGAATGTATGGATTGATGAATGGATGGATGGATGGATTGATAGACAGATGGATGGATGTATGGATTGATGGATGAATGGATAGATGTATGGATGAATGGATTGATGGTTGGATGGATTGATGGATAGATTGATGGATTGATGGATGGACGGATGGATGGATGGATGGTTGGACGAATGGATGGATGGATAGATGGATGGATAGATGAATGGATTGCTGAATGGATGGATGGACTAATGGATGGACGGTTGGATTGATGGATTGTTGGACGGATTGATGGATATATTGATGGATGGATGGATGGATGGATGGATGAATGGATTGCTGAATGGATTGATGGATGGATGGATGGATGGATGGATGAATGGATTGATGAATGGATGGATGGATGGATTGATGGATAGATTGATGGATTGATGGATGGTTGGACGGATGGATGGTTGGTTGGACTGATGGATGGATGGATGGATGGATGGATGGATGGATGGATGGATCAATCGATGGATAGATTGATGGATTGATGGATGGTTGGACGGATGGATGGTTGGTTGGATTGATGGATGGATGGATGAATGGATTGCTGAATGGATGGATGGATGGATTGATGGACAGATGCAACCATTGTTACAGGATATAAATACATTTATCTCTAATGATCAAGCCAGAGGTGATGGAAGAAAGCTTGAGAGAAACCAGACTCAAAAGAAAACTGTTTTGACTTTGACCAGCAGCTCTTCAGCTAAATCCCAGAGGAGGTGTGTGTAGGGTAGATACACCACAAACACTGGACCTAATCATGCAGCTCACACACACTCAGGACAAATATTTAAATAGAATTTAAAATCTCATTTCTCAAACACACAACAGCTCAGTGATGACAAAGCAATGACCAGCCTTTCCCTCCCACTCTGAGTCACCGCTCCGTCAGGGCTCGGCTTTCTGTTTATCCTGAAGGATAGAGAGAGGATTAAAGAAGAGAAATGTAATAAAGTGGCTAGAGCCATAAGCGGGAAGAACAAAGTTTAAACCTTTGGACAAAAGCTTGGACCTTAAAGGGTCAGAAATCTGTTCTGTGGATGGGGAAATATCCAGGCAGTAGATGACCTGTGCTCTGTTAACAGATATGTCAACATTATGAAGCACAAAAGAAACCTGGTTAATTATTTAGCAGGTAATGATTAGTGCAGCAGTGATTACTACGCTTTATATGAGAACTGCTCGATCTCGACTACACTTTCATAATATAATAATAAAAAATGAACATTAAACATTTCCTTACAGAAATATCACAAGAGTTGCTTGATTTTTTTTAATTAATACACATTCTGACATTTTTTTAAATGATTTTTCACATGCTTTTTTATTATTATTATTTTTACATGTAAAGCTTGTTTTTTTTTGTGTGTTCTTTTTTTTTTTTTTTTTAATTTAGGTTTATTACACTGTCACATTTTACACCAGATTTAAAGTAAGTAAAGTCTCTCTTGGAGTTTCTTGATTCTAGTGAGCATTTCGAGGAAATGTTTTTGAGTTTCTGTTTCGGGAAACGCTTAACAGTTTGACGTGTGAGTTATTGCTTCACTATTATTTTTATCCCTACGTAGTTACCTGTTAAGTATCAAGCAATGATATAAAGTGTTGCCAAAAACATTACGTCATCGCCTGAGATGACATGCATCCTGGTTGAGTCCAAATGAATGTCCAAATTAATAGAAATGAATAGGAGTATTAACTTTTTCTTCTGTTAAGCTAACAGTGTGATGTTTCATTATCTTTATCCTGGCAAAGATTTGTAGTTGATCCATCAATCCCAGGAACGCCGGATGTTGAGCTGGGAATACATCCTGAAGTAGACAATGTTTCCCACACAAATATTCTCATTATTTTGTCGGAACTGGCTCATCTTCAGAAAGTCGAGACGCCAGAGGAAACCCAGATATGCTGAAAAAAAAATGTAGCATTATTTCACTTCAAATAAATATGAGCTAAAGGTAATGGAGCCTGTCTTATTTACATACACACTTCCTGCACTCAGGAATAACGATCAAAAATATTTAGAAGAACAAGAAGAATACTGCCACAAACTAGCCGTGATGCCAGTTTACGAATCAGATTTAAGAAAAAAAAAAATCCATAACCACACCCCGAGCTCTTTTGTATGCACAATCGCTCTCCTTTGTTAATCTGCCACTCTTATAGACTTCAGTCATCAGCCTCTCTACATCACTTTCCTTCATCGTAGCACTGAACACATAGCACTGAACCCTCTGACACATCACATCGATTCCTGAGAACATTTCTCTTCCTCTCCACGGCTCGGTTATTCGACGTTTTCTCGGATGGAGGTCTGCATGATGCGCTACTCATGGACGGCTCTCTGCGTCGTCGTGCTAGCCATGTCGGGTAAGAAAATCTAACCTTACCTGAGTTTTACCTCAATTTGTCAGCCATGTTAGATCGCTCAAAACGACTCCTGCACACCGTCTCTAACAGCAAAATCCCGACTGAACGAATCACTTTCGACTCAGTGTTAAAGTTGTTTAGTTTGCTTCTTTCTCAAATGAAGCATTTATTTAGACAACAGTATTTCATTAATTCCTGTTTTCAGAAGCGAAACATGATTTGAAACGTGAATCGTAACACTATCATAAAATCCACTAATCTGTGATATATTAATACTTAATAATCGAATCATTAGTGCGTCAGAGAATAAAGTAGCATCCGTATAAACAGCTTATGAGACATAAACCTAGCCAATAGTAATGCTAGTAATTAATCATTAATGTAAAACACACACTATACAATCTACTTTAATAAAGATCGATGGAATCACCTTTTGATAATTTTACTAATGTCTAATTTAACTGTCTTTATATAGAACTACTTTGAAGGGTTTATTGAAGATTTAGGGATATAAACCCTTTTATTCCAGCAAAAACAACAACATTGTGTTATGAGAAAATTGTTTTCAAAAATTCATCATTTTCAAAATGATGAAACAATCCCAAATCCCAAATTTCCCAAATCAACTGTTTGATCTTTTCTAAAAAAGAAAAAAATATGTCATATATATATATATATATATATGAATCATTAAGCACTGAGTGTTCAATTATTAAAATTAAAAGTTATACTATTTGTAGAGATTATAATAAAGTGTTAGTTAGTTATTTAGTCAGTAATATTTATTTAACCAGGATAAAAACTCAAAAAAAAAATTGAAATTAAATCTCTTTTACAAGAGTGACCAGGCCAACAAGGCAGCAAAAGACACAACAATAAATAATAAAAATAAAATCAAATATAGCAGAAAAAAATTCTAACACAACTCTGAACTGCCTTCAATTCAACCAGGAAAGGAAGGTTTATGTTCGTCAGCGTCACAATACAGTTAAAACCTTCTTTTTTTCAGCTCAGAGAACAATACGGGAAAATACAAGCTGAATAATGTCCAATTTATTTATTTATTTATTTATTTATTTATTTATTTATTATTATTATTATTATTATTATTATTATTATTAAGTTAATTAATTATATTTTTCCAAATTTATTAATTATTATTTATTAACTATTTACTATTTTTATTTTTACAAAAAAAAAAAACGTTACAGGTGAATCTATCGGTCTTGTCATAATATATCAGATTATTAAAATATTTTTAAGATGAATTATTATTTGATTTTCCTTCAGTTGAGCTTCTGGTTTCAGATTCTCTGGTTTTATTCTCTTCATGTTGATTCGTGTTACTTTATATATTTATGTGGTACATGTTGTTGTGTTTATTTATTATAAAATAAACCAAACTTGTCTGAATCTTGTATTCGGAAACAATATATAAATATAATGCATGAAGATATGGAATGTTGTTAGCTAGACTGCATCATATTACCCTACCTCCTTTAGTTTTTCTACCTGCGCACTCAAAGTGCTGTGTTGCTAGGCAACAGCTAGGCGATATTTACTCTTTTTTTTTTACCTGACATGCCAAACTCACACTCAGTTAGTAACATTCATTCATTCATTCATTGTCTACTGCTTATCCGATCTGTTCTCGGGTCACGGGGAGCCTGTACCTATCTCAGGCATCATTGGGCATCAAGGCAGGATACACCCTGGACGGAGTGCCAACCCATCGCAGGGCACACACACACTCTCATTCACTCACACAATCACATGCTAATTTAGAGATGCTAATCAACCTACAATGCATGTCTTTGGACTGGGGGAGGAAACTGGAGTACCCGGAGGAAACCCCCGAGGCACGGGGAGAACATGCAAACTCCACACACACACGGCAGAGGCGGGAATCGAACCCCCAACCCTGGAGGTGTGAGGCAAACGTGCTAACCACCAAGCCACCATGCCACTGTGGGGAGAAGTTCTAATTATTTGGAAGTTACCTAATACATCGTTTCTCCACAAAAACTAAGGGGTGGAAATTTACGATTAGAATTTTAGCTCAAAAATAATTGAAAATGTAAATAATTAAAGAAGGAGACGATCCTCTGCTTGTCTTTATCTCCTCTGAAGTTACTCATCAGTTCACTGCTGCTTCTTCTGTATGTTTAGTCAAATCTGAGGAGGCTCCGAAGTCTTTCCAGCTCACCCTGGACATCAGCAACCGCATCTACAACGACTCTCTACTCAAGCCTGACTCTCCTGATTATAAGCTCTTGTTCTCACAAGTTAATACAACGGTGAGTCTCACCCCAACAAACACACACAATTTCACCTCAAAAGATGATAGTTATTTTTTTAAAAATTGACCGTCAGTGATTTAGGACGTAAATGACTAAATATTACACACTACAGTAATCAATACATAATATTTCTAAACATGATAAGGATGCAGCTAGCTTATTATCTTTAGAAATATTATGTATTATTGTGACAACTTCAGTCATTTTACAGGGATTTTCAGTGTTGGTGGTTTTCGACCATCTGTACAGAAAGAAAGAGGCTGAGAATGAGAGAGGGACAAAAGAGAGAGAGAGAGAGAGAGAGAGAGAGAGAGAGAGAGAGAGAGAGAGAGAGAGAGAGAGAGATTCAACAAGGTATAGCAATACACACCTGCCAGCACTCCCTCTGGTGGTTTGTCAGAGAATTGTCCCAGTACTTCCTGACAGATAGACAGATAGATAGATAGATAGATAGATAGATAGATAGATAGATAGATAGATAGATAGATAGATAGATAGATAGATAGATAGATAGATAGATAGATAGATAAGAATATATTTTTTGTTTTCTCTGAAGTGGTGTTCATAGATACATTTTAAGTTTATTATTTAAAAATCTTTGAATTAATTTGTATTGTTTTATTTTATTATACTGTATAAGCTGTATGTATGTTTAATTTTTTTATGTTTTTAGATATTTATAGTTCATATTCTGTATCTGGATATAACAAATTTGCAAAATATGTTTTTCCCCTATTTTTATTTTATCCTTGCACATTCAGCTACATACATTTTAAGGATTTAATTTTTGCTACTTGATTGTACAGCACTTTCAGCTACAGTGTGTATCACCACCACCATCATCATCATCATTATTCTTCTGCTTACTATTATTATTATTATTATTATTATTATTATTATAGAATCTAGTATTGAATCCAAACATCTGGATTTTAATGATCTACTTAATGGTGTTCACTCCTACCTTAAAAATTATGAACCAATCCATTTGCCTTCATTTTTTTCATTTATTAAACATCTCACACATCTCTAAATGTGAGTCTGTGATTCTTCTTTCAGCTCTACTCCATCTACGGCTGTGCTACCTGTAACACACACTCGTTTTATCACAAAGTATCAGAGATGACCTTCAGGTACATCAATTCAGTTCCTCATGGTGTAATAGTATTTATTTTGAAAGGACACAGGACTTCATAAGCATGACTAAACACAAAGCCTGAGCTTTGTAATAAAAAAGTGACTGTAATAAGCATCAATAATTATTACTTCTCTTTTCATTTCTTAGGAATGAAACTGGAAGTGTGCTCGTAAATGCCACGCTCGTGTTCCAGACAATGCAGACCGACGCTGATGCCATCAAAGGCCTGTTTCTGAAAGCCATTGCTGACACTAATGAAATAAACAACCTTAAAATCAACCCTAAATTCACACAGGGTAAGCATGATTTACCTAAAGTGGAAAATGTAAGCTTTATATTTAACGTAATGAGGAATATTAACAGTGATTACACTTTTCACACAGTCATAGCATTATCAAGCCCTGAATCACCTGCTTCCAGCACTTCCCATCCACACAAGACTCCCACAGATCATCCTGCAGCTCATGCCACAGATCATCCTGCAGCTCATGCCACAGATCATCCTGCAGCTCATCCCACAGATCATCCTGCAGCTCATCCCACAACTCATCCCACAGATCATCCTGCAGCTCATGCCACAACTAAACACCACAACGCCGCCGCTTCCTTTAACCAAACTCCCATGTCTCTGATGTCATTTCTCCGCTACAGTGCTTCATTCTGCCTGCTTTTCTGTGTTAACTACTCTATTTAACTTTGTAAACCTACCACTAGGGGCGCCATAACATCCACACAATCACACCTTTAGTCTCTAATAATAAATCTGTAATCTTTAATATAATAAAGGCTGTTTTTAGGTTTTGTTCTGAATACTGAAGATAATTGAATAAATGGATGGAGGGATGGATGAATGGATGGATGGATAGATCTATGGATACATGAATTTTTCTGTATGCTTCATGCCCAAATTACCATGTTACAATTCCTGTATTAACAAATCACTGTTTAATTCTGTGATTATGATTGTTCAGAAGGAGTTGATTAATTTGCTATAACCGCATGCTTGGCAGTAGTTCTGGTAGATTGAGTGAATGAGTGATAGGTTTCTTCAGATCCAATTTTTCTGGGATAGACCACAAATCCACTGCAACTAGCAGGATCAATTCGTTCCTGAAGATGAATAAATGCATGAATATGCATGAAATACTAAATAAACTTTAATGAACCCATTTTTGGTTTTCTTGTATGTTACTAACCAGTGCAGACTACTTTGAAAAACCAACCAAAACCATGGGCATTAATCCTGAGTTGATCCTCCATCACTCTTGTCTTCTCTGAAGGCTTTCCACTAGATGTTGGAGTGAGGCTGTGTGGATTTGTGTTCATTTATTCATTCATTCATTCATTCATTCACAAGAGCATTAGTGAGATCAGACGCTGATGTTGGGATGTTGATGAGACTCCAGTTCCAGTTCATCCCAAAGGTGTTCAGTGGGGTTGAGTCAGAGTCAGGGCTCAGTGCCGGACACTTCAGTTCTTCTACTTCATCCTTCACCTCCACACCATGTCTTAGGGAGTCAGTTCTTAATGAAATTGTAAAGCTAAAGCATACAAAGACATTATACACAATTGTGTGCTTCAAAACTTTATGGTAACAGTTTATGAACCATATATGGGTGTGATGTTCGGGGTGCACATACTTTTGACCAGACTGTTTTTTTTTTTTTTCCTTTTGTTTTCTTGAACCTAAAATGTATATCATATATGTACACTAGTAAATCATTTGTTCAATCACTAAAATAATTTTTAATTCCCCCAAGTCTGAGACACCATGAGCATGAAACAGTACTATCCAGGAGGAACTGGAAGAGCCACAAGAATCATCTGGTACAGTTAAAGACGTGACAAGTCCTGGCCTTCTCCTTTCAACCAGGAATCACTGATTTAACCTTCTGTAAAGGTTAAGGTCACAACCTACTGGACGTCATGATAGTCTACAAACAAACTTCAGTCTATCTTCTTTCTATTCTTCAGTGCTTTAAATCATTAGTTCTCAAAGTGGGGTCCAGGAAGCATAGCCATTAAGCCATAGTCCTTATTTTTCTACAGCATTTATTTTGGAAATCATAACTGTAAGATGTGTTTAAAGGAGGCGTGATGCTTCATTTGAGAAAATCCAAAAATCATAATTTCAGTTCAAGTCAATTTAATTTATTTGTATAGCGCTTTTAACAATGAATTCAAAGCAGCTTTACAGAAGTATTTAAACAGAAAAAAAAATTATAAAGTTAAGTTACTATTTGTCCCTAACATGTATCCCTAATGAGCAAGCCTCAGGTGAAGGTGGCAAGGAAAAACTTCGAGATGGTATGAGGAAGAAACCTTGAGAGGAACCAGGCTCTAAAGGGAACCTCATCCTCGTTTGCGTGACACCTGAGGAACTAGTAGGTCAGTGTAGTTTCTGAGTTCATTACTGTCACAAGGCGCTGCTGATGAGCGGAGCTGATGCAGCCGGTGTAAAGGAATCAGACCCAACGCGGAGTTAGACGGCGGACAGGGGTTTTATTGAACAAAAGAACATGTAGCACAAAGACATAACACAAAGACGAGGACTGGCAAAGTAACGAAGACAGACGGCCACTATAAATAAGGAACATGATTACACACACACATTAGGAACAGGTGACAGGCATGAACACATTAGGGAAAGGCGTGGCTAGAACAAACACATGGCTAAATAAACAAAACCCCTGCTGAAGGCCACCTAGTGGTCCATCGGGGGCACTTGCCCCCGTAACAATTACAGACTTGGCACTAATTCCTTCCTGCCAAAAGCTGACAGATGCAATGACAGTTCAAAGACAACTTGATAGTCTCAAGTGGTTCTATCCACAGCAGTCCCCTGGGTCACAGGCTGTCCACGCAGATCTATCCCCAGCAGCAATGAGCACCACCAAGAAACGAGACTCTGACCAGGGGTAGAGCGTCTGGATGGATCAGGCAGGTCCGGAAAAAAGAAGTGGTCAGACTGGGAACTCAGAACACTGGGAGATCGGGAGTGGGACATATAGCTCGACTGAGAGAGAGAGAGAGAGAGAGAGAGAGAGAGAGAGAGAGAGAGAGAGAGAGAGAGAGAGAAATATTAGGTATGCTTGTGATCATGTGACGTTTAAAGACAATCAGTATTCAAACAGGCGAAGGTCAAAAGATAAAACTATACACACAAAACAGGAACTAGAAATTAACAGTTAATACAAGTGCATGATCAGAGAAAAAAAAACACACTGGCATATACCCAGATAAACAAATCAAGGGTTTAACACAGTAAAGGTGAACACAATAGGGCAACAACCAGTGGCAGGTCACTGGTTGAAGTGGGGGAAGCAGGAAGAAAAATGGACATAATGTCAATATAATTGTTGGGAAATGCAAAAAATATTTTTTGTTGGGGAAAATAATATTGTATTTATATTATAATTATTCTGTTTTATATTTTGTTATAAACCTGTTTCACTGAAATTTCAAATGGTTTGTTGGTGAAAATTCAGGAATAAAAATGCTCTCTTTAGAAATAAATAAAGCCAAAATATTATTACATACATTTATGCTCTGCAAAAACAGACTGCAAAACAGGAAGAACCTGCTGGAAATGTGGGAAATGTATAAAAGTTCTGGCTTTACGTGCACATGAATGTAATATGGAGTTGTCCCGCCCTTTGCAGCTATAACAACTTCAACTCTTCTGGGAAGGCTTTCCACAAGGTTTAGCATTGTGTTTATGGGAATTTTTGTGAGGTCAGGCACTGATATTGGACGAGAAGGCCTGGCTGTTCCCACAAAGTTGGGAGCATGTGTAATACTCCTGGACAGAAGTAAAATAAAAGAAGAGAGTCTGCTGTGATGGCTTCTCGTCTCTTCATTTGCAACGAATGAAACAATAATGCATATAACAAAAGTTTGTCACATTACAGTGGTCAACACATGTATGACTTGTACATTTGTACAGCAATGACTGGGTATAAACACGAACAACAATATTTTCCATCATCAGGATAGGATGAACAATATTCCCAGTTCGTTCTGATGCATTATATTGAGTATGAAATTCACTCGTCACATATATTGTCAAATGTAACGCAAATAATCACGAATTAAACATGTATGCAAAATGAAGATATCTCATAACGCTAAAACAATATTATATATATATTTCTATTTTAAACATTCACCATAAGGCGGGCTTTCGCGCTAATCGCGGAGTGCATGCTAATCATGTGCTCAACCACACTGAACTCACGACAAGTTTTTGTAAAGCATAAAATAAGAGCTTGGAACACATACAACGTGCTCGTTTTACTTTAGACAGTGTTTATACTGAAACTGAAAGTGTGTTTTGTGCATTTTACTTCGTAGTTACCTGGACAGAAGTAAAATAAAAGAAGAGAGTCTGCTGTGATGGCTTCTCGTCTCTTCATTTGCAACGAATGAAGCACATCACGGGCGCGCACCAAACTATTGTGCGATGACGTCATGACGCAGATATGCCAAATGAAAATAATTAATTTAGGAAATGCACAAAACATACTTTACTTCTCATAATACACCAATAATGAATTAAATACTATTTTACAAAATTAGAAAAATACAATTAACAATACATTAACTTTGAGAACTTAATCACCATATCACACTCTCCCCCTCAAAACAAAGATGTCGTCCCGACATCAAATTGCTTAATTAATCAGTCACAGTAATGCTCAATTTACAGTATTTAAACTCTTTTCACTTTACCCAGCAGTTGTCTACAACATCAGATATTACAGCACTGTTATCATTTTCCTTGTACATTCTCCTTTTTTTTTCACAAGTATACATTCAGTTGTGCTATTGCTCATTTCACCTCGCAAGAGTCCTTATTTGTCGATAGACATGAGGCACTTGTTAGTAAATAGTCCCCTGAAGTAATTCTAAAAAAAAAGAGTCATTCGCAAACCACCAACAAGTCACTGTCAGGAAGGAAAAACAGTCCATTCTTGTGCTCTAGCGAGAAAAAATGGCAGAGTCCTTCAAGGAAGAGAAAAAAGAGATTCAAAAAATGTCAAAAAAGAAAGTCTCAAAGTGGTTTAAAGTGTCCACAGTTTCAAAACCGCACAACAGTCCATTATTTTCCAAAATCTGATAACAGTCCACTGTTCGTTTTGCAATAATTTCTCACTATGGGCAATAAACAGCCTCTGGGTAATGCTCTGTATCGTGACATTTCATGCCTTCAACACAGTTCATACAGTGACTAGTTATGGGGTAGAACTCATGTGGTAGTGCAATTCAAAGTTAATAGCACACATATGGTGGCTGGGGGTAACAAAGGGGTGTTGATACCCAGGGCGTCACAGCTGTCATCCCACTAGATGCAAAGTGTGGGTAGTGGTTGTTGCCCACTATCTGCACATTGTAGCATGATGGGGACCCAAGATTGTCGTAGGTAAACTTTTTAGGTGGCCGTCGTTTTCTTCTGGTGAACTGGTACTCGTTTTCTTCCTCGGAGGTCCTGACTCTGGACCCAGGCACTGCAGCTGCTTCCCTAACAGGTAAGTCTTGTTGCATTAGGTCAACAGTTGGTTCCTTTTCATTAAGCTGTTCTCTTATTTCAGGTGCAGACTCTGGACGACCTATCTCTGACTTGGCTGGAAGTGATTGTGGCCTTGGTTCCACCACTGGAGAGTTAGATCGAGGCTCAGAAGGTACTGACTGTTGTGATAACACATTTCTTTTGTCTAGGCAATCACTGCTTTCTTGTGGTCTTATCTGAAAGGGCTCCACTTGAAAGTAGTACTCATCATCTTCACTTCCATTATCGTACTCTGACTCACATTCTCTTCCCTGGGCGGGCTGCGTTCTGCTGTTTCCTAGTTGATGTCCTTGTTTTGGTTTAGTACTTTGAGCTGGTGTGATTGCAAGAGGTAGATGGTCACATGGAAGAAGAAGATTGCGATGTAAAACTCGTGATCTACCTTTACTCTGTTCAGGTTTTACTTCGTAGACTGGTGCATCATCCGCCACCTGGCGCGTAACAACGTGAACTTCATCCTCCCAGTAATTTCGCAGTTTCCCGGTCCCACCTCTCGGGGTCAGGTTTTTTACGAGGACCCTGCTTCCTGGGAACAGGTCAGTACACCTCACTCGTTGGTCATAATTCCTTTTATTTCTTTCTGCACACTTGTTTGCCTGTTCTCTCGCTATCTCACAAGCTTCCTGCATTCCCTTTGTCCATCGTTCCATGTACTCACTGTAACTTTGGGAGTTATTGTCGGAGTTGAGCCCGAAGAGAGCATCGATGGGCAATTTTGGTGAGCGTCCGAACAGCAGTTGGAAAGGTGAGAAGCCAGTCACGTCACATCTAGTGCAGTTATAGGCAAAGATTAATTTGTTCAGTGCATCTTTCCAATTAGCTTTTTGTCTATCAGTCAGGGTTTTCAGCATCTGCAATAATGTCCGGTTAAATCGTTCCACCTGACCATTCCCCTGGGGGTGGTAGGGGGTGGTCCTTGAGCCGGCAACGCCGCTGTACTTTTTGAGTTGGGTGAGTAGCTGGTTTTCAAATTCTCCCCCTTGATCGTGGTGAATTCTGGACGGAAACCCAAACTTCAGGGCGAAATCATTGAATAACCGGTCAGCTACCGTTTTTGCTGATTTCGAGGTGGTGGCATATGCCTGGGCAAATCGAGTGAAGTGGTCGACGATCACCAAAATGTACTCATAGCCCCCTTTGCATTTGTCCAGATGTAGAAAGTCAATGGACACCAATTCAAATGGGTGGGTCGTTTTGATATTTTTAAGGGGCGCTCTAGTCTCACGGCAGGGTTTTTTCTGTTTAATACAGCAGCAGGTTCTCAGGACATAGTTTTCAATGTCTTTCTGCATGTAAGGCCAGAAAAACCGATCCCTAATGAGGCTTGTGGTGCGGTCAAGTCCCTGATGACCCATCTCATCATGCATCTCTCTCAGAACAGTTCTTTTGAGTTGTGTTGGTAACACCAGCTGTTTTCTTTGAGATGTTTGGCGGAACAGGACACCATGATCATCTAGCTTCAGCTTCTCCCACTCTCTCAGAAGAACTTTAGCTGGTGAGTTAACTGAACGCCACTGCTGACGAGGCCTAGATCCTGCTTGTAAGTGTTCAATTATTACTCTAATGTCCTTGTCATCCTTTTGTGCTTGTCTGATTTCCTCTTTTGACAGGGGTTTGAGAAGTCCCTCATTTTCCTCCATACTTGCCAGTACACTCTGACAGGCTACTGCAAGAGTCACATCTGGATTCCCTTGGAACTCCACTGCTTGGATCACAGCTCCCACACAGTCAGGTGAAAACTGCTCAGTACATTCTCTCATTGTCGTTTCCAGGTCCGCCGGCATCCTGGAGAGTGAGTCAGCATCTATGTTTTCTTTACCTGGACGGTAACGGATGGTAAAGTGAAAATCTGCGAGCTCTGACACCCATCTACACCCGGTGGCGTTCAACTTCGCAGAGGTCAGGACATAGGTTAATGGGTTATTGTCACTGAAAACTGTAAAAGTTGGTGCATAGTACAGGTAGTCTCTGAATTTTTCAGTGATGGCCCATTTCAGAGCTAAGAATTCCAGCTTCCCGCTGTGCAGATGGTAATTTTTCTCAGCTGCCGTCAAAGTACGAGAACCATAGGCAATTACTCTCAGCTTGCCATTCTGCTGCTGGTATAAGACAGCTCCCAACCCTTGGTTGGACGCATCCGTATGAAGGATGAATGGTTGAGAGAAGTCTGGAAATCCCAGAATCGGAGGCTGAGTCAAGCAGTTAATCAACTTTTCTAGTATCTCCTGGTGTTTTGCTGTCCACTCAATTGATTTACTTGATGGCACTTGATGGCAATTGTTTCTTATTTTGTTTTTCCTCTTCCTCTGTGGCCCAGCATCTTCAGTGTTACTTTTTAGCAGGTCGTAGAGGGGACTGGCAATTCGGGAAAAATCTTTAATGTATTGCCGATAATAGCTAAGTAGGCCCAGAATCTTTCGTAGCTCCCCCACCGTGCTTGGTGTCTGTTCCTTCAGTGCCGTTACAGCAACAGTGTCTGCGGGATCAATACGACTGCCTTCAGCTGAAACAATTCTCCCGAGGTATCGTACCTCTTTCTTAAAGAGCTCACATTTTCTTGGTTTCAACTTGACTCCATGGAACTGTAACCTCTGCAGTACTTTCTTCACCGCTTCCACTTGTTCCTCAAAGGACTCAGTGAAGACCAGGATGTCGTCCAAGTACGGTATGCAAATTTTGTCTCTTAACCCTTCCAGGCTCTCTTCCATGAACCGTTGGAATGCTGCAGGAGCATTCATAAGGCCAAAAGGAATACGAATCCATTCGTATAGGCCCCACGGTGTTGTGAATGAAGTCAGGTACCTGCTCTCTGGAGACATGAAACCTTGGTGGTACGCCTTTCCTTGGTCTAGCAGCGAGAACCACGCATTGCCTCCCAGCCCATCTAGGATATCCTGCACTCTGGGTATTGGCTGGCGATCAGGGATTGTTTTGTTGTTCAGGTCCCTGTAATCAATACATAGCCTGAGGCTGCCATCCTTTTTACGGACGCAGACGATTGGAGACGAGTAAGGGGAATGAGACTTGGCCACCCACCCTTGAGCAATCAGGTCATGTAAGTAGTCCTTCATCTCTTGATATAATGGTTTAGGGACTGATGTGTATGTGCGGGCAACAGGGGTGTTATCATTTAATAAGATACTCAGTTGCAAACCTGGAACACAGCCGATATCATCATCTGACTTCGAAAAGGCATGACATTCTTCACGTAACATCTGCTTAACTTGTTGTTGTTGGGGCGGAGTTAAATGGTTCACATCCACTGGAGGGTCCCATCGATCTGTATTGCCATCTCCCTCAGTTGTCTCTGGTAGAACCTGAATAACAGATGCTGTGGCTTCACACTGTGTATTTGATATTGGTAAGACAGATTTAACTGGCTGCAGAGTTCCTAGCTCTGTTCTACCACTGAGCGTGATGTCGTGATCTGTTCTATTCTGCACACTGATAGTAATTATTGAGCGGGCCCCCTTTTCCAGAATGAGGAGGGTATCGAAGAGTTCAAGGCCATCTGGGTACACTGGGTTAACATGTGGCTCAAACAGTAGCACCGTATCTTGTTGCACGTGAGGCACTTTTACCAGACACTGAATTTGCATAACGGTGTGTTTCCGTATGTTCACAGGTTCCTTCCTGGTTCTTACTACATACTCGCTGAGGTCCTCTGCAGTCACCAAGTTAATGAAGGTATGTACACTTTTCTTCTTGATGCTAGGGAAAGCACTTCTAACAGTTCTGTACAAACAAGCATTAGTCACATCAAGAGATCCACTTGTTTCACTTCGTTTCAGTATTTGTTCTATCACATTATACCCAATGATGGGTCTGGGCAATTCTTGGTCCTTCAAAACGAGCACAGGAATGGTTAACTCTTTCTCTTCGGTCACAGGGGATGCCAACTTGAAAGTCAACTCCACCCATCCACTGTATGGCATGTTTGCTCCATTGGCCGCCACCAGGCGCAGGCTGTCTGGTGCTTCGGTCGCCTCCGAAATATTTCTCAGTGTCACCTCAGGTGCATATTTGGCTTTCCACTCCTCATCTATAATGCATACTTGGGAGCCTGTGTCCCATAATGCTTCAGTCTTTTTTTTCTTGTAGATGACAGGTAACAAGGCACTGTTTCCCCACTAAGGATGTGATGGCAGAATGCTGGTTGACTTGACAAGGGGCAGTTAAAATACAATCAAGTGACTGGGACTCAAACTGTCTCTGATGGCCCATGCTACATTTCTCATGTCTTTGGGACTTCTCTGCCGTTCGGGTCACACCCTGTCCCTTGGGGGTAACCCGCTCCTGTTTAACGGAGCTCCAAGCTGAGGTCTAACACCTTTACTCTTACAGCCAGCGGAGAAGTGCTCGCTGCTGCCACAGTGGTAACAATGGGTGCAAGGTTCTTCTGCTTTGCGCTGCTGGCAATGGAAACATTGTCTGGCTCGTAAGGGACGGGGCTGGCGGAACTGATGGGGGTGCTGTCGTGGTGTTACCATATACTGCTGGTGATAATACTGCGGTGCTGCAAAGCTTGACGGCGGAGATGCATAATTAATGGACATAGGGTGCTGCTGAGGAGAGGGATACACATACGGCTGTCCATGGTGAGTTTCTACTATTGGATAATGCTGACGTGACTGGAGAAAATGTTCTGGTGGAACAGTGGATAACCGAACTGGGTCTGCCGGTAGAGGAGGTATTTTCTGTTCCCTCACCTGTTGTTGGCTTTGTGAGAACTGGTGTGGAGACATGTATGGACTTCCCTGTTGTTGGTATGTAACTGTATCGGGTTTCCAGGTCCGATGCTCTTGGACTTGGGTCCATCCTGATGTCTGTTGGGACGCTGCTGCTGGTTCTTTGTCATAAACTGCAAAACACTGCTGAGGAACAGATAAGGGTTGTTGGATTGACTCTTTAATCTGTATGATACCATCACTCAAGCTTTTCAGTTGTGACATTAAATCAAACTTTGACTGTTTGCACTGAAGTTTTTGTTCAGGGGCAGACTCATTTAACTGTACAGCGTGCACAGTACCATTCTTTTCATATCTTCGCTTATTTTGTCTTTCAGATTCATTGGAACAAGCGACATTGAGTTTCTCCAGCAACACTTCGTCTGGGACAGCGGGATCTGACAGGTATGGTTGAAGGTCACTTTGGATTCGATCGTTTTGCAATCCAGTCAAGACGGTGTGCAAGAACATATTCTGAACTAGGGTGGGATCATATTTCAACCCTGAGTCATCCTCCTGGGAAGCAAACAGAATTTTCTGTCTCAGATCAAGGGCTCGAATTAGGAAGCTTTGTGGTGTTTCTCTAGTGCTCTGAGCTTCTGTAGTGAGCTGCTTATATAATTCAGTCGCATTTTTCTCCTGATAGTGAGAACGAAGTATCCGCCTTAGCATTGGGAGCGTCAGTCCTGCCCTCCCCTCAAGATAGCTCCGCAGCTGAAGCCCTGGTGTGATAGCCCTGATGACAGAATCTACTATTTCTTGTTCTGCATAGCCCTTTTTGAGCCCACCTTCTATCTGCCGTGCCAGACTGGAGAATGAGAGCCGATCCTTCTGCCCTAGATCTCCTATTAGACCAGAAATTTTGAAGTCTTTCTGCCATGTTGAGGTGACTTGTCTCTGAAAAGTGGGTGAAGAATGAACTAGGTTCTGGGCTGCATTTTGTGGTGCGGTGGGGCTAATATGCATGGCAGAAAACAATTCAGCTGTACTCTCTCCACTTAATTGTATTGTTCTCTGGGCTGTGTTAACATCTCCAAGTTTACTTTCCTCCCTCTCTGTATCTTTTTCAGGGGCAGTAATTGTGACTCCGGTGAGCTGGCTCAGTTTATCATTAATTGTTAACAGTTCGGCCATACCGCCATCTTCGAACTCCTCTAGCTCAGCTCTTAGTAAAAAGTTACTAATGAGGTTTAATAGGGACAAACGTGTCACATGTGTTTCATCCTCTCGCGTCAGCCGAAGGAAGACACCGAGTTTTATCAGCTTTTCACGTGATAGCGTGCATAATTTCTCACCAATTTCCTCTTGAAGATGTTTTAGCTCATCCATTTTAGCTGCTATGTAGACAGGCTGTTGAGAGTGGTATTTCACTTACTGACTTGACTTAGCCGCCGCTGATATCAAACTGAACCACCAGTGCACGCACTGCTCAATCAGATCGTTTCCACCACTCGTCCTGACTGTCTCACCCTGTAGCTCAACTGGTTCGCTAGTGAGGGATGATGTTGCTTGATGGGCTCTGCCGGCCAGGGAGTCACTCCACCGAACATCTATCCCAGCGGTGCCTCCAAAATTGTAATACTCCTGGACAGAAGTAAAATAAAAGAAGAGAGTCTGCTGTGATGGCTTCTCGTCTCTTCATTTGCAACGAATGAAACAATAATGCATATAACAAAAGTTTGTCACATTACAGTGGTCAACACATGTATGACTTGTACATTTGTACAGCAATGACTGGGTATAAACACGAACAACAATATTTTCCATCATCAGGATAGGATGAACAATATTCCCAGTTCGTTCTGATGCATTATATTGAGTATGAAATTCACTCGTCACATATATTGTCAAATGTAACGCAAATAATCACGAATTAAACATGTATGCAAAATGAAGATATCTCATAACGCTAAAACAATATTATATATATATTTCTATTTTAAACATTCACCATAAGGCGGGCTTTCGCGCTAATCGCGGAGTGCATGCTAATCATGTGCTCAACCACACTGAACTCACGACAAGTTTTTGTAAAGCATAAAATAAGAGCTTGGAACACATACAACGTGCTCGTTTTACTTTAGACAGTGTTTATACTGAAACTGAAAGTGTGTTTTGTGCATTTTACTTCGTAGTTACCTGGACAGAAGTAAAATAAAAGAAGAGAGTCTGCTGTGATGGCTTCTCGTCTCTTCATTTGCAACGAATGAAGCACATCACGGGCGCGCACCAAACTATTGTGCGATGACGTCATGACGCAGATATGCCAAATGAAAATAATTAATTTAGGAAATGCACAAAACATACTTTACTTCTCATAATACACCAATAATGAATTAAATACTATTTTACAAAATTAGAAAAATACAATTAACAATACATTAACTTTGAGAACTTAATCACCATATCACACATGAAATTGTCCAAAATGTCTTGGTATGCTGAAGCATTAAGAGTTCCTTTCACTGGAACTAAGGGGCCGAGCCCAACCCCTGAAAAACAATGAATTCAATGATTTGAAGGGGTGTCCCAAAACTTTTGGCAATATAGTGTAGCAATGAGGACAGTGTTCAACGGTTGTTTAACAGTTGTAATGGTTATAAATGGTTATGTAATAAATCCTAACAGGTGAATGTTCTTAACATTTTCAGATTCAAAAAATATATATTGAAATCATTATGGCTATGTTTTCTTGTTTTGAGTGAAACAGGGCATGATATTTTCTCTAAAAAAAAACCGTATAAAACCTGAAAAATGCACTCTCCCTGCTCTCATAAACATTGATTAAGGATTAATCATCCATATATTAATGTCAGGTCGGCTATTTATACATTCTAAATAGATCTGTAGTTCAAAATTTGGTCAAAATTGACCCAGACCGTACTGTGAATGCATAAAATATGAAGAGTACGTAAGGGTTAAATCATGAACCTGTTAGTAGAATTAGTCGGATTATTTAAGGAGAGGGTTCGTGTAACTTATTTTACAGTCAAGAGATGAAAGAAGAAAAAAAAAGATGAAAAATGTTTATAAGTATAAACTTTGAACACATCATCTATGGAGCTACCTATGTAAGATTTCCTTAATATAGTTGATATATTTTATACACACCTGTTTAAACTGTTGGGAGAAATGAAATGTAAAGTATTTCTGTCCCTCATGAGGCTAAACTACTTGAATGTATTTATCACAGTGTTAATAATCTGTACACGTAAATGAATGTGGAAATTTTACTGGATATAATGGAGCAATAAACTGTACATTTGTTGCGGTATATAAATATATACACATATTTCCAGAAGAACACATGCTGTACATCTGGACCATAAAATAAAGTGTTTTATTAGCTTACAGAAAAACAATTTGATTACAATTTATTAATCAGATTAACATACAATTTAAAACCTTCCTTCTAGCAGTCTACCATCTTTAGACTTTCCTGATAATATTAACTACCCCTGCCTCTGGCTTGAAGCTTATCAGCTGGCCCTGTGATAAAAGCGAGGCTCAGATGACAAATCACTTCAGTTTCTACATCTCACACTCTGACTCCTGAAACTAGTCTCCGAGATCATTTCTATTACTTACAGATGGAGCACTCCATGATGGGATACAGACAGGCGGCTCTCTGCATCATCGTGTTAGCCATGTCAGGTAAGAAATCTCGTTACTCCGAGTTTCCTATGCTGGAAAAAGTTACCATTTGTTGAAACTGACAGTTACATTCAGTGTTGTAAAAACTCCTTAATGTTAAAATTCAACTCCTATACACACTGTAGACTGAGTGCATTTCACAGTATTTGTTTTTATTTGGTTTGGATTAAAACCTACCTCATGAAGAGTTGAGTACAGTGATTAGAACAGCTGTTTGGTCTTATTTAAGACAAGGTCATCATAATAAGTTTCTTATAACTTTCTCTATATTGTACATCCACGTGTGTGTGTGTGTGTGTGTGTGTGTGTGGCATGCTAATGGTGTTTATTATCACATAAAGTTTATTGAAGGTTATTATTTTAACCCTGTGGATTCTCTTAAAGGTGTGAGTTTGGGGGAATCTGGGAAAAATAAGGCGGCTCAGATTCCTTCATTCGACTATGAGTTAACCATTGGCATCACCAACCAGATCTACACTGATTCCCTCCTCAACGCTGGTTCTGCTGATTATCAGATATTGTCCTCCAAAGTTAGAGGCGCTGTGAGTTTTACACACCAGTGAACTGAATACAATCCGGTTCCCGATCATTTTTATATTCAATAATTGTAATTAATACAATAGATTGCAGTGAACAGTAAAATGATTGTGTAATATTTGGAAAAATGCTTGGACATTAGATTAGTTAACATTCTAGCTTTTAGCCAATCATCATCCAGAGTAAATAAGCAAAATAGTCGATTGCGGCCAATCGTTTTTCATTTTCCAGAAGAAAGCAGCTTCAAAACCTTTAACAAACAGAATTTATAGACAGTTGCTCTTACGATCTGTAAACGTTTTGGCAGAAAGCTCATATCAAATTCTATCAGTTAGCTGCTCTAGCTAGCTACATGTGATCTGCTTCATAGGCCAACTAAAAACGCTGTTATACTATGATCATACTATGATCTAAGCTTTACTTTAAGTTTATTTAAGTTTGCTAATTTCCTGAGATTGATGGATTGCCGTAGTGACCTGATAGAAATCTTATTCTGTAAAACCTGTTCTTCTTGTGCAGCTCTACTCCATCTACGGTTGTGTCACTTGTAACACACACAAGTTTTATCAAGGAGTATCAGCAATGACCTTCAGGTATCGCTATAGTTCCTCATGCTGCAATAATATTTATTTAAAATAAATGCTTAATATTTACTTTAAAAGGTCACATGACTTTGTATGCATACTTAAACATGAACCACTTTTTACTTCTCTCTCTGTTTTGTTAGTAATCAGACAGGAAGCGTGCTTGTAAAGGTTACGCTCATGTTCCAGTCAAATGAAACCAACGCTGTAGTGATCAAAAGTCTTTTTTTGAAAGCGATTGAAGGCAGTAATGAAATAGACGGCCTTAAACTCAAACCTGAATTCTCAGAAGGTAAGTGTGTGTGATGCATCATTTATCTAAAGTGCATAGGATAATTTTGACATATTGATTATCATGAACATATTTAAAGAATGTTAACGCTAATGCCTCCATACAGCCACGTCAACTCCTACCACAAGCACCACTACAGCCTCCACTCATTCTACCATCTCAACCAGTCGTCCTACTGCAACTAGTCCAATTATCCATCCATCTACTCGTCCAACCACTACCACCACTAATACCACCAATACAACCCCCACTCGTCCCATCACTCATCCCACCAATACAACCCCCACTCGTCCCACCACTCGTCCCACCAATACAAGCCCCACTCTTGCCACCACTCGTCCCACCAATACACCTACCACCCGTCCCACCAATACAAGCCCCACTCGTCCCACCACCCATCCCACCCATACAACCACTAACCGTCCTACCCCTACAACCTCTACAATCGCCACTCGTCCTACAATTCACTCTACTTCTAAACGCTCAGGACCCCACAATGCTGCCTCTTCTTTCTTTCATCAACGTTCCATAACTCTGACTTCATTTTTCCACTTTACTGTGTCATTTTGCCTCTTTTTCCTCATCAGCTGTTCTTTTTAAACCCTTATGGAATAATAACCAGGTATAGTGTATCACTTTAATAATACTGTACCCCTAATATTATACTAGTTTTATAGCTACAATCAACATTTATTCTGCTCATACCACCACTCAACCCACTAGTACAACCACCACTCATCCCACTTGTACAACCACCATTCTTCCTACCAGTTCAACTACCACTCCTTCTACCATCCTTTCACTACAATCACAACTAGTCCTATAGCTACAATAACAATTTGCTCTACCAGTGAAACTCCTCTCATTCCAGCATTACAATCACAAAGTGTCCCACCACTCATCCCACCATTAGTCCAACTACTACAACCACCACTCATCCCACCACTCATCCCACCATTAGTCCAACTACTACAACCACTACTTATCCTACCACTACAAACACTACTGCTTCATCTCACCACTATAACCACCATTTATCCAACTACTACAACCACGATTCCCACCTACTACTACAAGCCTCCGGACCACCTCTTCTTCCTTCATTATAACCTTTATGTAACCAGGTACAGTGTGTCACGGAACATTTCATAAAATTTAAATGGAAATAATCAGATTGTAAGCCTGTGAAAACTGGCTAATTAATGAAATGTTGCTTTAGCATGATTATTTGAAAACTACGGTGTGTTTTTCTTCAATGTGTTTCTTGTTACTTTCTTTGGAAAGAATGAAAGATCTATTAAATGCTGTTTTATGTTAACTAGTCTTGTCTCCCTTTTATTGTCTTTGTGTGTCCTTAACCACATGCATTTAAAAATAAGACCACCACAACAATCATTTTTCAGAAAATGGGTTTCAATGCTGTTTAGAGCCAGAGAGGAAACAACAGTCTTTGAAACACCTATAGCCATCACACACATGAGTAGTCCACAAATTAGCCAATGTTGGTAGACCTGTGGACTTCCACCAGCATAGGTCCACACAAGAGCAGGAGGCCAGAACTCATGTGGCTATTAATGGAATCAATGGATCAATTGATTCCAGGGAACTGACCCAGCCACTGAGGGGTTAACCCCCAAGTCCCAAGCCCAGATAAAATGGAAGGGTTTTTCATCAGGAAGGAAATCCAGTGTAAATCCTGGGCCAAAATCAAACACATTGCGAATGAGATAATCCATGGTGGTGGCCCCAAACAGGGAGCAGCCAAAGGACAACAACAAGTAGCCTTTATTTATCACCACACATACATTACAGCACAGTGAAATTCTTTTCTTTGCATATCCCAGCTGAGAAAGTTGGGGTCAGAGTGCAGGGCCAGCACCCCTGGAGCAGAGAAGGTTAAGGGCCTTGACCCTGACCTTCTGAGCAACAACCCAGAGCCTTAACCACTTAAGCCACCACTGCAGCAACATCAACAACAACAACAACAACATAAAATCAGTTATGAACCTAAGGGTAGATCGAGCCTCCTGGTGGTCCAGCGGCAGGATCCCGTGCTCTCATTACCGTGGTCTGGGTTCAATTCCTGGGCAAGGAGCTGACCCAGCCTCTAAAGAGTTAAATTTCAGTGCTGATCCCAAGCTTGGATAAAATGGGAGGGTTGTGTCAGGAATGGCATCCGGCATAAAACCTGTACCAAATCAAAACAGGCAGACCAAATGATCTGTTGTGGTGACCACGAACAGGGAGCAACTGAAAGAACAACCACCTAAGGGTATATCATGACCATTGATGAGGTTTAATTGTGATCATAGATGTGATTTATGGGTATCGATTTACCAGACACGTTTTTAAGCTTTCTGGTAAATTGGATTTAATAAAATCTGAAACCCTGTCCACTTATTTATTTCACTCTATGATTGTGCCAATTACTTGTACCAAAAAAGAAGCAGAATCTGGGTCTTAAAACAGGTAGCTACTTTATCATTTATTAATCAATCATTCATTCATTGTCTACCACTTATCCAATCTATTCTCAGGTCACAGGGAGCCTGTGCCTACCTCAGGCGTCATTGGGCATCAAGGCAGGAAACACCCTGGACGGAGTCCCATCACAGGGCACACACACACTCACACAATTTAGAGATGCCAATCAACCTACAATGCATGTCTTTGGACCGGGGGAGGAACCGGAGTACCCGGAGGAAACCCCCGAGGCACGGGGAGAACATGCAAACTCGACACACATGGCGGAGGCGGGAATCGAACCCCCAACCCTGGAGGTGTGAGGCAAATGTGCCAACCACCAGGCGGTAAATGGGGGGCACCAGACCACCACCGTGCCCCCCATTTACTAATCATGTTGTTTTTAAACAATTCCTGACATTTTACATATTTTGTTTTGTTTTATTTTAAAATAAACTGTGACTACATCCTGATGACCTAATGAGTCCATGGTCCATCATGGTAGATGTTCTTGGCAGATTCAGAGCAACTTACGGAAGTGCTCTGAAGTTTCTATCAATGAATACATGGATGTTGCTTCAGTAGGTCGTGGACTAAGAATACCATCAGTCTAAAAACTCTGTTGGGAGGAAATTTTACAGTGCTTTTAAAATTTAAATACTTCAGGAATCAGTAGGTCTTTAGCTGTTATTTGAAGACTCAGATATCCAGATGTCTAGGGGCAGTTCATCCCACCACCAAGGTGCCAGAACAGAGAAGAGTCTTGATGTGTACCTTTCTTAGGACCAGTGCTGGAGGATTGGAGGGATCATGGTGCAGTGCTATAATATAAATTCTCCACAGGGTGGGCTGTATCTTTGTCGCTATCTATTCACCTTGACTGCGACACTGATAGCGTTCCTTGTGCTCCATAGACATTGTAGATAAGCTCCTAGGCTAATAGAAAGTGAAGTAAAGTTTAATATACACATTCAGTTACATTTAAAGTGTATTTACCTTCAGATAAAACACTATCATGTTTCTATAGAACATTTTGTAATGAGTTTCTACTGCATTCTGGATCATTCAGCAAAGATATGTGTGAAATTCCTGGTGAATCTTCCAGGCTCATTGTTTTTCTGCTCATTTAAAGATGCTTCCTCTTTTTCCTCTAATGTAAAATTAATAATTTGGTTTAAAAATTGTAAATATATTCAATAAAACACAATGTTTTAATCCGAAAAGAATAAGGCCTGATAAATTATTGATATAAGCTGATGTAGATAATGTTTGATGTCAAACAAACCAGCCAGGATTCTAGTAAATGACTCCATTACAGGAACATGTTATATAAGTAAGAATTAAAAAAAAGTTTCCTTATAGATTTCTTTTATTGTTTAGCCACACCTGTTTTCCACATCTCGACCTCTTCATAGGGGATATCAGGCGCTTCGCACTGAGATCGTTTTGATTTGTTAAGCCGAGTTCTCGCGCCTTGTCCTCTCAGAATATTTCACTTCCACATCCATCACAGGCTTTCCAGCATTTTTTTCCAGATGGAGGTCTCCGTGATGCGGTGCGTCTGGGCGGCTCTCTGCGTCGCTGTTTTAGGGATGTCAGGCAAGTCAGGTAATATTTTGTTATTTTGCCTGTAGTTATGAGTAACAAGAGCTATTCCTCAGTGTTAAATCAGCCATGAAACATTTTACATTTGTCTGTAGAGTAAAGCAGGAAACATAAATAAATAAATGAGCAAGTAAGCAACTATGTTAAAGTCAGATTGTGTTGTATAGTGATAATTTTGTGGTTTGTATGTGGAAACCTTCTGCAATTAAAACATTATTTTTAGGGTTGTTATGTATTTTTAGAATAGATTATTAAAGTGTTTTTAATACAAACATCTGAAATTGAGAATGTTAAAATATTATTTATATATATCAACAATTTGTACACACAAACATGAAAATTGATGTCATTTGTGATTTATGGGATTTTTCAGTATGAAAACTATTAAACTGAAACTTTGAAAGATTTTAATAACGAGGTTTAGTAACTGCTCTGGTTTCATTCTTAAGCAGAAATCTTTATCCTTATAAATAAAACTGTAGTTTTTAATAAAGAAATGCCATCTGTCAACGTAAATGTATATGAGAAACGTGTATACACCAATCAGGTATAACACTGTGAGCAGTGAGAGGTGAAGTGAAGAACACGGATGATCTCCTCATCATGGCACCTGTTAGTGGGTGGGATATATTAGGCAGCAAGTGAACATTTTGTCCTCAAAGTTGATGTGTTAGAAGCAGGAAAAATGGACAAGCGTAAGGATTTGAGCGAGTTTGACAAGGACCAAATTGTGATGGCTAGACCACTGGATCAGAACATCTCCAAAACTGCAGCTCTTGTGGGGTGTTCCCAGTCTTTAAGTTCTGTGGAGTGCCATGGAGGCCACACCTCGCAACTTACAGGACTTAAAGGATCTGCTGCTAACATCTTGGTGCCAGACACCACAGCACACCTTCAGGGATCTAGTGGAGTCCATGCCTCAACGCGTCAGGGCTGTTTTGGCAGCAAGAGGGGGACCGGCACAATATTAGGCAGGTGGTCATAATGTTATGCCTGATTGGTGTATATACGGGTTTTTTTTTCCCACTGCAGGTTCTGCTGAAGGTGCAAGTTTGGCACCGTTAAAAGCAGCGATCACTGACCCGTGGTTCACTTGTATCTTGACCATGGACATCACCAACCGCATCTTCGATAATTCTCTCCTCAACCCTGAATCTCTAGACTACAATATCACGTATGAGGAAGTTAACAGTGTGGTGAGAGATTTACCTTCCTAACCTCTTACAGGAAAAATAAATTACTTTGTTCATTATGAGATTTCTATATCTTGTATTTCCAGTCTTGGCTTTCTCACTGGTTCTTGCTATAATCAGATTTATCACAAAGTTGTTTTTTTTAAAAATGTGGAGAAAATCCAAAGATTTTAGACAAATTCACCAGTGACATGATGTGAGAAATAAAGAAAAAGGCTAGAAATATCAGCCAGGTTATTGAGACATATCTTGCTGTTGTAAGTAAAAATACATTTGATATAGTATTGTAGTATTAAGAAAGATTTAAACATCTCTAAATGTGAACTTTTCCCTTCTTTTTTCCCAGCTCTACTCTGTCTACGGATGCCCCTCTTGTGACACACACACATTTTATGAAGGTGTAGCAGCCATGTCCTTCAGGTATGACCTTAAATAACAGTTTACTTCCTGTCTCCTGTACTCCAGGATCAAAAGGTTACTGAAAGTGTCATACCCTCACACTGCCATGCTGTTATAAAACACCTCTGTACCTGCATATGGCCACAGTCTTCACTATATTCTTAAAAAATCAATGGTGTTTATTGAGTTTATACTGTAACTGTAACTTGCCACTCAGTACAACTACTTTTTTTTTTTTTTTTTTTTTTTACCATTGTTCATCTAAAAAACCTAAGTTTAAAATTCTGACAAGTTAAAATCAAAACTTGTAACACAAGACACCATTTTAATCGGACCACTACTCCTACAACTTGATTGCCTAATTACTCGCTCCTTTATTAGACACACCTAACCTCTTGATCGTTCTTATAGCAGTAAGCTTCTTCTATATCCTCGGGTTCCCCATGCAGCAACAATATCTAAAACGACACCAACCCTCATCCTTTTCAGAACCTTTTAGTCTGCAAAAGAAAACCTTTTTTTTTACTTTCTCTGTCTTTTCTCAGGCCAATTGTTATAACCAAGATTGGTCATATGATGGTAATTAGGTATTTCACCATCAGTACATGAGACAGATGAGCTCAAACCTGTATGATCTTCTGCCCTTCACCTGCTAAACAACTGTTATGCCACAGCTTCAGGCATTTTTAAAGCTTATAAGGAAATCTGCACACCAACCGCTGACCTGTGTGTTTTAGAGAGTAAAAGATTTTGATTCAGGTTAAAATCTTGCATGATGATTATCTCTCCGGCTCTACCTCTAGTGACATGTCTGGATCAGTGGCTGTCGAGGCCACTCTCGTGTTCTACACACACGAAATCAATACCATGGTGATTAAATTTCTCTTTCTGCAAGCCATCAACAACAGGAATGAAATAAATGGCCTAGAATTCAACCCTGAATCCGTACTGGGTAAGAATGCAGCTCATCTACACTGCAAATGATCGAAGAAATCTATGAAGTGATGAAAATTACTAACACTGTCCTCTTCTTACAGTCATGCCAGGACCAGTTCAAACCACTACTCCAACCACTACTCCAACCACTACTCCAATCCCTCATACATTTTCCTGTGACCCCTTTTATTCAGCCCCTCCCTTACACTTAATTTCATGTCTTACCACTCCTCCTACTACTACTCCTACAACTACTCCTACTACTACTCCTACTACTACTTCAACCACCACCCCAACCACTACACCAACCACTACACCAACCACTACACCAACCACTACTCCAATCCCTCATACATTTTCCTGTGACCCCTTTTATTCAGCCCCTCCCTTACACTTAATTTCATGTCTTACCACTCCTCCTACTACTACTCCTACAACTACTCCTACAACTACTCCTACTACTACTTCAACCACCACCCCAACCACTACACCAACCACTACACCAACCACTACACCAACCACCACACCAACCACCACCCCAACCACTACACCAACCACCACAACAACCACCACACCGACCACCATTCGAACCACTTTTGTAGTCTATTAAAACAGCTTGGATCCATTCTTTAAATTCTCTACCATTATTAAAAACACTATATCAAATCCGTCCTGAAGTAATCCCTGAGGTTCAGTGGGAGGAAGTCGACTAAAGTCGAATAAAATCATGATTTTTTTACACATTTTATGAAACGTACAACACTTAACAATCCTTAAACATCAATCATTGCTCTTATATTTCTATAGAATTCAAGAGCCCATGGTTTAAGACTTACTTCACATGTTTTTCATACTTCCTCTAAGCAGTATCATTTTGTTTAAATTTTTTTTCCTAACTATTACTGTCAATCTTCATTTAATCGCTAGAGGAATGGTGCAGATTTGTCTACACTGTCTCATTGCCTGCTGTAAACGTGAAGAAAATAAATCAAATGAAATTAAACAAGCTTGAAAAAGTTGCTTATGAGGTGTGTGTCTGTGTGTGTGTGTGTGTAATTGTTTAATCGTTTATTTATAATATCTTGCTTAGTCTAAGACAAAATGCTGAGATGAATAAAACATAATTAAAATATAAAATATAAAAATATATTTATAGAAATATATAGAAATGAGAGGCACAAGATTTATATATGGATGTAAGTGTTTTCAGATGTTTTGGTGCGGAAGAGCAATTTTTGGAAAGGGTTTTTTAAAACGGAATATTTTCAAAGATCAAGGATCAAGGAAGATTTATTGTCATTGCAGATCATGTGGTACATCAAATGGAACGAAAGTAAGTACTGAGGTTTGGGTGATAGCAGCCAAAAAAATATACCACTTAGAAAAAAATCTAACTTATAAAAATATAAAAAGACTAGAAAGTAATAGCTAAGAGCAACAGTGCAATGTGAGCTGTAAACAGTACTATGAGTGGATAGCAAATTGTACATTCCTATGTTATTGCACATGAGGAGTCTGTAGTACGCTACACAGCCTCTTCCAAAGTTTAGGCAGGTAAACAGACTCTGCACAGGGTGGAGAGGGTCCTTCGTGGTGCTAGCAGTCCTGTTTCAACATCTGTTGATGTAGATGTCCTCAATTGTGCCAGTGATATCTGCCGGTGAGCCTCTGTGCAGACTTAGCAACCCGCTGCAGAGCCTTCCTGTCTGCTGAGACCTGCCTGTTTCAGCCTCCGCAGGAAGCACAGACATTAGATGGCTTCCTTTAATAAGCTGATGGAGTTAGTGTGCCAGGTGAGGTCATTATTAAGATGTATCCCAAAGTATTTGAAGCTGGGGATGAACTCAACAGCTCCTCCATCAAAGTAGAGGGGGGCAAGAGGGCTCTTAATGACTCTCCTGAAGTCCACAATCATTTCCTTTGTTTTCTTTACATTGATGATGAGGTTGTTAGCCTTACATTTGCACCAGGCCTCCAGATGTTCCATCTCCAACCTGTATTCTGTCTCATCGTCGTGGGCAATTATTCTGCCCGCTGCTGTGTCATTGGTCAACAGTCATTGGTCAGCAGAGTGTATAGCATTGGTCTCAGGACACATCCCTGAGGGGAGCCGTGTTGAGGATGATGGAGGAGGAAGTGATGTCGTGGATTCTGACAGTGTGTGTTCTGTTTGTTAAGAAGTCCAGCACACAGTGGCATAGTGATGGGCTCAGGACAAGTGTCTCCAGCTTGTTAAGCAGTGTTTGAAGTACAATTTTATTAAAAGAGCAGACTAACATAGGTGCCGCTGCTCTCTAGGTGGATGAGGGCCATGTGTACAGCATATATGATGGCATCTGTGGTGGATCTGTTTGATGCATATTAATGAGGGTCAATATTTGCTCCATGATCAGCTGCTCAAAGCTCTTCATGACTATCAGGGTTAGTGCTACTGGGTAATAGTCATTCAGGCGTGACATTTTATTTTAAAATGAAAATGTTTTTTTTTTAGTAGTTGCTTTAGTTTGTCTGGTGAATTGGTTTTAATAAAGGCTGAAACCCTGCTCTTGCCTCTGTCCGTCCACTTCATGACTTATTTATTTAACTGTAAGACACTGGCAATTAATTTTAGGAAAAAAATAAGCAGAACATGAGTCTTAAAACATGTAACAAACATTTACTAATCTTATTGATTTCAACTGATTCCTGTCACTTTTTTCCGCTTGACACCTTCAGTCAGTTGAACTACTCTCCATTACGGCCGTTGTATCCTTGTTGCTATCTATTCACCTTGACCGTGTTCCAGCAGCGTCGCAGATAAGCTACTAAAAAGTCCAGTTCAGTGTAGAGGAGAGAAATTCAATCTGTAAATTTATATTCGTCACATATAAGGTATATAAGGCGTATGTAAGGTAATCCTTCATGACCTTGAGCTGAACCACTACCACTGGATTACTGGTGAACCTTCTGAGCTGTGAAAAGCTTCTTATTTCTAATCGAAATGATATTTAGATATTCCATTAAAACACTCCATGGAAAGATAAATTATTGACACAAGCTGATGTAGATAATGTTATTTTTATATCAAACAATCTAGCCATGATTCCAGTAAAGGAATCAGAGTTACAGTCAACATGTTAATAATAATGATTTTTTTTTTTTTTTTGAGTTTCCTTATGTTTTTTTTTTTTTTGTTTAGCCACACCCGTTTCCGGATCTCGACCTCTTTATAAAGGATATCAGCCGCTTCAAACTAAGATCATTTTGATTTGTTAAGCCGAGCTCTCGCACTTTGTCCTCTCAGAACATTTCACCTCCACATCCAACATCCAGCTTTCCAGCGTTTCTTCCAGATGGAGGTCTCCGTGATACGGTACGCCTGGGCAGCTCTCTGCATCACCGTGTTAGGGATGTCAGGTAAGATATCTTGCTAGGGGGGAAGCTCATGATGTGTCTGTCGTGACTGTATGAAGTAATATTAACTCCTGAATGCTCAAAGAACTGGAAAATATAGAAGTATACACATACAGGGAACAAAGAACGACTTCATTAATTAAGTTTTGCTTCATCGAAACATGAAATATTTTTAATATCGAGTTCTTTTGCTTTAGTTTACATAAAGTTATAAAGTTTACATAAGTTAGGAACGTTCTTCTGTGCAGTGCAATGTGTTTTGGAATTAAGCAAAAAAATTTTAAAGAACTTACACATAATCTTCAATATCGAATATTCAAAATATAAAACTTTGTTTATTTACAGTCTTAAAATTCTTTTAAAAACAATCTCAGATTTTCAATGTGGTCACAGAATTTTGGACCCTGCTGTGATTCTGTTGGTTGAATGGAGTGTGAATGGAGGCTGAAATCACGTTTGCGGTACAATATCATGTTTTTTAAACCATTTACACATTTGCTACACACACAATCTCTGTGTGTCTCGGGGATGGGTAGAAGAAGGGAAACAAATGGAAAGGAATTAGCGTAGCTGCTGTTCATAATATTAGCAGGCACTAGATGATGATGTGCATTTAATCAGATGTATTGGAGTACAAAGTTATGGGATGTATTACGTGTATGCCTGGCTAAAGAGATATGTCTTTAGTCTACGTTTGAACTGGGAGACTGTGTCTGAGCCCCGAACACTGTCAGGAAGACTGTTCCAAAGTTTAGGAGCTAAATATGAAAAAGCTCTACCCCCTTTTGTAGACTTTGAAATGCTGGGAATTACCAGAAGTCCGGAGTTTCGAGATCTTAAGGAGCGTGATGGATTGTAACTTGAATAAATTGAAATAAAACAGCATTTAAATATTACTTGTCCTCAGATCGTTCTATATAACAGCACACTATAACACAGATAATACAATTGTCTTTCCCGCTGCAGGCTCTGCTGAAGGTGCAAGTTTGCCGACGCCAAAAACGGACCAGCTGTTCACTTACGACTTCACCATCGACATCACCAACCGCATCTTCAATGATTCTCTCCTCAACCCTAAATCTCGAGACTATAATATCATGAAAGAGGAAGTTAGCAGTACGGTGAGAGATTTACCTTCTTAAAGTCTTATCATTTTTTATGTGATCGTGTATGCCAATCACTGAATACCATTAATAAGATGAAATTTATATTCATTCAATAATTTCAGTATTTCCAGTGTGGGTCTTCTCAATGGTTCGTGCTATAATCCTACAATTTGACAGTATTTAAAAGAAACATTGACTTAAGCTTTTCTGCCAATTCTGCCGTAAAGAATGTGTATCAAATTATAAATATATAAGTTAAGATTTATAGCTCAATGAAAGATGTGGAGAAGTTTCAAATATGGATTTTGCTTTTAGACAAATTCATCAATGTGAGAAAAAAAAAGGCTAGAAATGTCAGCCACTGAGATATGTCTGGTTGTTATAAGTCAATTAAAAAAAATAAAATAATCGCTTTAGTGTTATGAAAAAAGAAAATTCAAACATCCAAACATTCACTAGTGACACAATGTGAGAATTAAAGAAAAAGGCTAGAAATATCAGCTGGGTTATTGAGACAAATCTTGTTGCCGAAAATCAACGTATATTGAAAAAAAAAAAATCATTCTTGATATAGTATTTTTTGTTTTTTGTTTCTTAAAAAAAGAAAGAATTAAACATCTCTAACTGTGATCTTGTTCTTTCTTTCCAGTTCTACTCTGTCTACGGCTGCTCCACTTGTGACACACGCACATTTTATCAAGGTGTAACAGCCACGTCCTTCAGGTATGACCTTAAATAGCAATTTACTTCCTGTCTCCTGTACTCCAGGATCACAAGGTTACTGAATGTGAGAAAGAAAGCGAGTGAACGTTTATGACAAACAAGAACATTTCCATCATGTGAATCAAACTCTGAGCTCAGACCTAGAGTGGGATCTGAGTGAAACACTTACCTTGTGTTTCAATATATTGGCCAAGTGTTAAATTGAAAGACACCACCACTGAGCAGAGCTCATTTGGAAGGTGTTTTTTCCTCAGTGTATCAGGTGTAGCTGTACTGATGTGTTTTATGACATATCGCATATATCGGGTAGTAATTAGCTAGGTATCTTGAGGGCCAATCAGCGGTGTCTAACTAGTGATGCAACATCTGAGTTGAACAATGGGAATCAATTCACTTCAGTGACACGCAATCCTTATAGATCATAACCTGCCCTCATAATTATTGTCTCTTTGGCCCTATGTCTAGTAACCAGGCTGGATCTGTGGTTGTTCAGGCCACCCTCGTGTTCCTCACAAGAGTACTCAATTCTGTGGTGATCAAATATATATTTCTGCAGGCCATCAATAACAGAAACGAAATAAACGGCTTTAAAATGAACCCTGAATCCATACAGGGTAAGCATGAGTGCTGGGCTTCAAAATGCATTTTTCCCCCTCAAAACAAATCAAAACACTAACACTACTTTCTCCATACAGTCATATCAGGATCAGCTCCTGTACCAAATGTCTCCAGCACTTCCCAACCAACCAGTATGACCGCCACTAGCACCACTATGCGTCTAACCACTTATCCTTGTGAAACCTTTACTTCAACCAATCATCCTATTAATGATCTCTATATGTGTGACCCCTTTCTCACTACTACTGTCATGACTACTAATACCCCAACCACTATTCCCACCACTACCCCAACCACTATTCCCACCACTACCCCAACCAGTATTCCCACCACTACCCCAACCACTATTCCCACCACTACCCCAACCACTACCCCAACCAGTATTCCCACCACTACCCCAACCACTATTCCCACCACAACCCCAACCACTATACACCACTCATCCAAAAGAAGTTATAATAACATGGTAGTGGCATCTACTGGGCAAAGTATCAGAGGTGGTGTTAGTGGTATTTAAATGCTGGCCCCTTTATTAGAGACACCTAACATCTTGATCCTCCTTATAGCCATAAACGTAATCTACATCATCGAACAACACTTGACACCAAGCCATGCCCTTTCAGAATTTTTACCATTTAGTGGCCAAACAAATGGCTCATACGAAGGCCATATGATGGTATTTAACTCAAATATGCATGGCTTTCTGACCCTTACTATGGACACACATTTTTAGAGAATAAAACATTCTGATTCAAATCCTGCATAATTATTATTTCTCTGGCTCTAAATCTAGTAACAAGGCTGGATATGTTGTTGTCCGGGCCACTGTCATGTTCTACACAGACCAAACCAATTCTGTAGTGATTAAATACCCTTTATTTTTGTAAGCCATCAATAACAGAAATACAATAAATGGCCTGAAAATCAACCCTAAATTCATACAGGATAAGAATACATACTGACTTGTCTAAAGTGCAAAATATAATATAATGACTGTAATGAAAATTACTAGCATTAACCTCTTCACTCAGTCATACCCGGATCAGCTCCCATCCAACCACTATGCCTACCACTACCCCTCCAATGATTCCTATCAATACTCCTTCAATAACTTCTACCACTACTCCTCCAATTATTTCTCCCACTACTCCTCCAATTATTTCTCCCACTACTCCTTCAATTACTTCTACCAGTACTCCTCCAATTACTTCTATCACTACTCCTCCATTTACTTCTATCACTACTATACATCTATTCTAACCACTATTATTCCAATGACTCTTAACAAAACTCCTCTAACTACTCCTACATCTATTGAACCCATTACTACTCCAGTTATTCCTTCAACTATTAAAATACTTTTTTCTGCAATTTCTTTCACAGCATTTGATGAACAACTATCAATACCACTTGTTGAATTACTACCCCTACCATCTGTTGAACCGCTACCCCTACCATCTGTCAAACCACTACCCCTAGCATCTGTCGAACCACTACCCCTACCATCTGGCGAACCACTACCCCTAGCATCCGTCACACCACTACCCCTACCATCCGTCGAAACACTAACCCTTCCCCTCTCTAGAACTTCCTATCCCACCACTAATTCAACCACAACTCCAACCGTTTTATCCCCAATTTTCTATCTTTCCAATTATTCCAACCACTTCTACCACTCAAGGAGCCAACAACACTACTCCTACCACAGGCTTAACAGCAGTGACTCTGACATCAAGTGGCATCTAATTTGGTGTTGTGTCAATGTGGGTGTTAGTGTTTAAACACCTTGTAGCCATAAACTTCAACTACGAACAAATAAAGCTTCACTTCTTCATGCCGTATTTCTCCAATACATCCATGTTGCTTATCCATTAACCTGTGAATCCTTTCTTTCAGCCACTTAAGATAATTAATTATCATGTCTTAATAGTACTACTACTCCTCCAATCTCTACTCTTATGACTCCTTCTACTACTTTACCAACCAATACTCTAAAACTAAGGTGTTTATATTATATTATAGATTCACTACTCCATCAACTATTTGTACAACTCATCCAGTCTATTAAAAGATGATGGAACCATTCTTTTGACATCTCTCCTACCATTATTAAAATCTCTAAATCAAATTGATTAAGATGTAATGTAATTTATTTAGACACATGATATTACATTCGCATAAAGATACATAAAAATTAAACCCTCTAAAGGCTTTGGTAATATTCTGTCTTTAAATTGAAAATCCTCTTTATTCACACCCCTGGTGTTCAAACACCATCTACTTCACCAGCTCCATGCTATTTGTTTTTCAGTGTTACATGCAGTGATTGGAGATAGGACATTGTCAGAGATCCAAGTGGGTGTCAGAGCACAGGCTCATGATAAGGCTTCACAATGAGACATAGAAACAGCAGGGTAAAGATAGATAAACTAATAAAGGACTAAACACAGAACAGATGCACACAATAGGTAACAGACCAATGAGAGGACAGCAATGGAGACAGGATTAAACTGACACAAGAACACTGGACTTAAAAATCCACACTGTTTTTTCCAGATTCTCATTTAAAGTCTACTAGTAAACCTCCTACAAATACAATATATATACAAAGTCTGGTTTTCAGTGATCTCTCAAGGACAATGTTCAATGTTACTCAAAGACATTGTGCAGACTTAAATACAGGGGTTTCCATTGCGGAGAATCAAAACGAATCAAAATGTCAAAACAAAACCCAGTAGAAGCATTGAGTTGTTAATGCTTGATCCAATCTAAACATACAAGCTGTTAAAGAAGATTCCAATCTAAATATAAGTGCTGTTAAAGTGGGATCTAATCTAAACATACAAGCTGTTAAAGAAGATTCCAATCTAAACATAAGTGCTGTTAAAGTGGGATCTAATCTAAACATACAAGCTGTTAAAGAAGATTCCAATCTAAACATAAGTGCTGTTAAAGTGGGATCTAATCTAAACATACAAGCTGTTAAAGAAGATTCCAATCTAAACATAAGTGCTGTTAAAGTGGGATCTAATCTAAACATACAAGCTGTTAAAGAAGATTCCAATCTAAACATAAGTGCTGTTAAAGTGGGATCTAATCTAAACATACAAGCTGTTAAAGAAGATTCCAATCTAAACATAAGGGCTTTTAAAGAAGGGTCAAATCTAAACATAAGGGCTGTTAAAGAATGGTCCAATCTAAACATAAGGGCTGTTAAAGTAGAGTCTAATCTAAGCATACAAGCTGTTAAAAGTAGGGTCCAATCCAAACATAAGAACTGTTTAAGAAGGGTCCAATTTAAACATAAGGGCTGTTAAAAGTAGAGTCCAATTCAAACACAATAGCTGTTAAAGTCCAATTCAAAAACAGAGCTAGTGAAGCAGGGTCCAGTCCAAACAAAGCCCGGTTAAAGTGGGATCCAATCCAAACATGGGAGCTGTAAAACATGATTTAGTCCAGAATACAGAGCTGCTTAAAGTACAATCCAACCATACAAGCTGTTAAATTAGGGTCCAATCCAAACATAAGAGCTGTTTAAAGTATTGTTAAATCCAAGCAAAGAGCTGTAAAAGCAAGGTCCAATCCAAACAAAGTCTTGTTAAAGTAGTGTCCAATTCAAAGATAAGAGCTGTAAAACCAGGATCCAGTCCAAACACAGAGCTGGTACACCAGGGTGCATAGAGCTTAGAGCTGAAAAAGCAAAATCCAATCCAAACACAGAGCTGGTAAAACTTGATCCGACCAAAATAAAGAGCTGTTAAAGTGAAAGCTGATCCGGTTACAGAGCAGGTAAATAGAGCTTTTGTTAATGGAGAATACTATTTGGGAGGAACAGATTTAACAAAAAAGTAAATCACAGTGTGAGCTGAAACCTAATCGATAAATCAAATCCAATTCATACACAGAGCTGAGAGTGTTTCATTCACTATGACTCCACATACGACACACACTGTATATAAAACATATACAGTATTTATATTCTGCTATTTTTTTTTCTTTTTATGTCTCTGCCCCTCTGTTTAGTAACAAAGATGGATCTGTGCTCGTAATGGTGACTGTTGCGTTCAAGTCCAGCCAAACCAACATCGTCATCCTCAAAGAACTTTTTAAGCGTGCTCTCGCTGATGGAAACGAAATAAACGGCCTTAAAATCAACCCCAAGATCCCAATAGGTAAGCAGTGCTGAATTATCTGAAGTGTGAAATATAACCTGTATTATCTCAATGAGAATCCTAACGCTAATTTCTCCATACAGTTGTTTCAGGACCGCACCACAACGCCGCGTCTCCATCCTTTCATCAAAGTCGCATCACGACGTTTCTCCGCTACAGCCTGTCATTCGGCCTGATTTTTCTCCTCGGATATTCTTTTTGATTCCTGCGTGATCTGTTAGCGTGAAGACGTACAAACGTAACTGAGGATAAATAAGGGCTATCACTGATGATGCTATACTTTATACTTTTAGATATGTATAATAAGATCACGACATGATTACTGGGTTTTAAAATCGAACACTTAAGAAGATTCTAGATGATTTCAGGTCACATGATTTGTAATTAACTGTTTAGAACAGGTATTGTTTCTCTGTTATTATTATTCCTATATATTCGTTAGGAGTAAAATCACCACGTTATATTAGTTACTAAATTGAACTAAATTGTTGGGCTTTGTGACTGCTGTCAATTGGTGTATAAAAGGTGCTCTGAATAAAATCTTTCTGAATTTAAATAGTGCCTTTTTGTGCCTATAATCAGAGTCGGATGCTTTTATTCTGAAACGTTCTCTGTATTCAAAGTCGTTATTATATATTATTATAGAAGTTGAGCATGTATACTGAACAGAAGCCATTTATTCTGTGTTGAAGAAGGGAATTAAAGAAATGAATTAATATAAATTGAATAAAAAAATTTTAAATTTTAATTTAATTTAATTTAATTTAATTTAATTTAATTTAATTTAATTTAATTTAAATTTTATTTTATTCAAGATTAGTTAAAATTTCAAATTGTTTCTGGATGCCAAGCTAGCCATGAAAGCTTTTTAAAGGAATTTGAAAGCTCTGTTATCTCTATCTTATCTCTATCGTGATTTGTTTACTGTAAACAGCACAAGACTAATAAAATGGAATTGAATAAGTGTGATATGATGTGTTTGTGTCATTGCTCCCTCTACTGTTTTTATCTTAGTCCTAAAAGACAATTAATAGGGAAGTGTTTGTTGCTGTTGTTGTTGTTCTTCTTCTTCTTTCGGCTGCTCTCTGTTAGAGGTCACCACAGCGGATCATTTGGTCCGAATGTTTTTTGATTTGGCACAGGTTTTACGCCGGATGCCCTTCCAGACGCAACCCTCCCATTTTATCCGGGCTTGGGTCAGCTCCCTGGCCGGGAATCGGACCCAGGACGGGTCAACAAGAGCGCTGAATCCTGATGCTGGACCACCAGGAGGCTAATCAACAGGGCAGTCAGAAATACACTTTTCACTCCTCACGTCCTTTCCCCTTCAGTGAATTGGCTTTCTGCCAAATTATTGGCGATTGTTCTGACTGCTGCTTTAGCTGAGAAAACTGAAAGGCCTTATTTTCAGGTGTCTCCTGCATCATTATTGTTAAACAGCACGTTATAGACGATTGAGCTTGGAGGAAATACATTTGGCCAATGAGAAAAATAAATTAAAAAGGCAAAACAGGAAGCCAGCTACAGTTAACACAACATTCTCCACTTTCTAAAAACATGTTTGTGTTATGTGGGCTAGCTTTTTTTTTTTTACAAGTACACAATAGTTTCAGAGATTATATACAGTGTGTGTGTGTGTGTGTGTGTGTATGTGTGTGTGCTACAAGGTCACTCTACTCCCTGCATTTATGTTCCCCCATCTGATGACCTACTTTTGAACACCTGCACTTCAAACTGTACACCGTGTGTGTGTCACACTAGACTACGAGCCCATATACACATTTATATGTATATATATATATTTACACACACATATACCCATAGGTGTTATGGGAAAATACATGGACGAGTACTTTGTGTGTGTGTGTGTGTGTGTGTGTGTGTGTGTGTGGGGGAGTTTACAGTTTTCACTGTCTTAATGTCTTTCTTCAATGACCTTCTGGCAAGCTCAAACACATGAGCTGTTGGAAAACGGTTCCTGTGAGTAAACACTCCTTACCTCAAACCTCAAGGTTAGACTAACATCAGAAACACAAAGCATTATGGGTAAAAATGTTGTAAGGCATATACCCTTTCAGGCAATACAGTGTAACTTTATTTCTGATCTAAAAACGTCATAATGAACAGGATCATGTTAATAAACGTCTGTTCTGCTTCATGCAACATCGCACTCTCTCTCTCTCTCTCTCTCTCTCTCTCTCTCTTTGTATCTCGCTCTCTCTGTCTTCCTTTCTATCTCTCTCTCTCTCCCAATGAATACTTTATTAAAGGCAAAGTGTAAAGCTGTCTCTCTCTCTTTTATATCTTGCTCTCTCTGTCTCTTTCCATCTCTCTCTCTCTCTCCCTCAATGAATGCTTTATTAAAGGCAAGCTGTAAAGCTATCTCTCTCTCTCTCTTTGTATCTATCTCTCTGTATCTCACTCTCTCTGTCTCTCTTTCTATCTCTCTCTTTCTCTCTCTGTCTCTCTTTCTTTGTATCTCTCTGTCTCTCTTTCTACTCTCTCTCTCTCTCTTTGTATCTCACTCTCTCTGTCTCTCTCTCTGTCTCTCTTTCTTTGTATCTCTCTGTCTCTCTTTCTATCTCTCTCTTTCTCTCTGTCTCTCTTTCTTTGTATCTCTCTGTCTCTCTTTCTACCTCTCTCTCTCTCTTTGTATCTCACTCTCTCTGTCTCTCTTTCTACCTCTCTCTTCCTCTCTCTCTCTGTCTCTCTTTCTTTGTATCTCACTCTCTGTATCTCACTCTCTATCTCTCTCTGTCTCTCTCTTTCTCTCTCTCTGTCTCTCTTTCTTTGTATCTCTCTGTCTCTCTTTCTACTCTCTTCTCTCTTTTTCTCTCTCTCTCTCTTCTCTTTCTTTGTATCTCTCTGTCTCTCTTTCTTTGTATCTCTCTCTGTCTCTCTTTCTCTCTCTCTCTCTTTGTTCTCTCTGTCTCTCTCTGTCTCTCTTTCTTTGTATCTCTCTCTCTGTATCTCACTCTCTATCTCTCTCTCTCTCTTTCTTCTCTCTCTGTCTCTCTTTCTTTGTATCTCTCTGTTTTTTTCTCTTTCTTTGTATCTCTCTCTCTGTATTTTCCTCTCTATCTCTCTGTCTCTTTTCTTTCTCTCTCTCTCTCTGTCTCTCTTTCTTTGTATCCTCTCTGTCTCTCTTTCTCTCTCTGTCTCTCTTTCTTTGTATCCTCTCTGTCTCTCTTTCTCTCTCTCTTTTTGTATCTCTCTTATCTTTTATCCTCTCTGTCTCTCTTTCTATCTCTCTCGTCTTCTTTTATCTCTCTCTCTCTTTTATCTCACCCCCCTATCTCTCTCTGTCTCTCTCTTTCTCTCTTTCTATCTCTCTCTGTCTCTCTTTCTACCTCTCTCTCTGTCTGTCTCTCTTTCTTTGTATCTCTCTCTGTCTCTCTTTCTACCTCTTACTCAGACACAAATACACTTCCGCATTCAGAGGAAACTCTTAAGCAGTAAACTGCGAGAGGCGAGCACGTGCGCGTCTGTTTACATCCTGCGTTGGCGCCTGACTTCCGGGTCCGCCCCCTTTTCAGGACCCGCCCCTTTTCCTGCCGGTGCGGAAGTGGAATTCAGTTGTGAGAGACTCATCGCCCACGTGGTTAATAAGAGAGTTCGCTTTGCAGCTTGTCAGAGGAGAAACTATAGAGTTAAAAACATAATCTACAGATAAAGATAACGTCGTTTTCAATATATATATATATATATATTTTTTTTTTTAATTTATCATACATGGAGAGTTAGCTAAAGTGTTAGCTTAGCAGGCTAATTAGCAGGTTTGCACTGAAGGGGCGAAGGAGAAGGAGTTGAGCTGAGCATTGATCAGAGGTAATGGAAAATCATTCATGTGCTGTGAGTTTGATGCTTTAGTTATATCACCAGGTCAAAACTCACAGATTTATGGTTATAAATGTAATTAAAAGACGATTTAGTTGTGCTATTACAGATCTATTCATGGTTATAAATGTGTTACTATACACCGTGTTTGTGTGTACATGCTTTATTACTATTTACATGAAGTCATGGAGGGATGTCTTGTAATAAGAATGTCTTTAATATGTTATAGACTTGAATATGTTATGTGACTTTATAGTCACAGATTTACTGATAACATGATTTGAGGAAATGAAATAATAATAAAAGATAAAAATATGTTTAGTGTGTATATCAGGCTCAAAAATGACTCACATCCAGCTGACATCACTTCTTGAGTTATTTTTGAGCCTGAAATACACACTAAGTGTATTATTTTATACAGCACAGACTCAGAAAGCGCTGGAAGAACTAAACTATCAACCTAATGCGTTAAACGTAAAAATAAAATGTTTGAGTTGACCAAAATCTGGTAATAAATAATAATAAATATAATGTTATTATGTGTTTTAAGATAAGTAACAGTTAAAAACTGATGTCTGGAGTTCAGGTCAATCAGAGGAGGGACTGCGTTTGTCTTCAGACACCATGTCAGGAAGAGGTCGAGGACGGAGTCTCTTCACCTTTAACGTGGATTCTTTGGGTTTCGGGAGAGGAGAAGCTTTACCCAGCAGCGCACAGGCTCCTTCACCTCTCTACCCCGTACACATGGGTTTCACTCCAACACATTGATCCTCACTCAGATATCCTACACATGTCTCACAGTGTAATGCTTATATGTGTTTCAGCCCATGCAGTTTAGACCGGTTCCTCTGCAGACGGGAGAGGAGGTGGACTACATGCTAGCTCTCAAACAGGAATTCCGAGCTTCCAGCAAGAATCTGCCCTTCCATATCCAACCATCTGCACCTAAGAAAGGTAGAAAGATAATAACGATACACACACACGGCTAACGAAGGACTTCTGATAACACAGGAGTTAATAAATACAGAGAATTGACACACAGGGAGATGTTTTTATTCTGTGTTATACCACAGTGCTGTTCTTATCAAGTCTTAAATCTGATTGGTCACAAGGATTCATTTTCAGCCCTGACTGTAGAGCAGGTTTATGTTAATGTGCATGTTCTATTGCTTTAGCGGTTTTATAATAACAGCATACACAGGGACAGGATAAAACAGAAAAAGAAAAGTGAATTAAAAAAGGTGTATGGAGTCGTTGACATGGTGAAATTTTCTGTATGGAGTTTTTTACTTAGAAGTTATGGAAGGAGTCTACAGTATCAGGGCTTTGGACATTGTTCGCATGTAAATGAAGCCTGTATGGGTCTAACTGTCCAAACACAATAGAAAACTCATTCCTCAGTACTCAGATCATCAGGGATCTCAATGACTGGGTCGTAAGATGCATTGTTTCTGGGGGTTTTTTTTCTGTTTCAATAGACGTGGCCCGTTACTCTGATAAATACCAGAATGGAGAGCCCAAGCACAGCGAATGGACTCCAGGTGAGAAAAGCATCCAAGTGTTATGAATGTGTTTTAAATCAGTGTTAGAAATTTGCTTTTACTAGGTAGAAAGTCGAGTGCACATTTATTTATGTTTGTATTTATGTGCAGCTGGGAAAAAGGTAGGAGGAAATGGATGCAAATGCAGAGAGAGTTTATTGTGATAACCACAATCAAACAAATCAAACCATATGTTAACAATACACAATCAAAGGTTTTGGTGAACTCTGGAACAACACGTTTATTGTGAACATTTATTTCACATGTGTATGTGTGTGTGCGTTTGTGTGAGGCCTATATATAGTGGCTGGTGTGATGGGAGACATGTTTTTCATGTGTTTTGGGAAGTGTAGTCTGGGGCGGCCATATTTGTAGGCCATGGTGTATTCTGAGTTCTCTGATGATGTTAGAGTTGCCCTGACCTCACCACTAATAACGTGAGTAAATTGGGGTTGTGTTTCAGACTGGAGTCGACTCCCTAAAGAACTCTGCATCAAAGTTCAGAAGTTGCGCAAAGCCAGTGAGTGAATTATACACGATGCAACACACTGTAAATACAAACTGAACCTATACTCACACACACTCACACACACAGCTGTTTCTGCCCACAGAGACCAAACCTTTAGTGAAGAGTAAAACTAAACCTGCTGCTGCTGGCAAAGAAGTCATACAGAAACTGGAGGTAAAATATCCTACGGTAACGTGTAATGTCTGTGTTATAACAGTGCTGGTGTTATTAATATTTATAAAACTGTGCTGTTTAATTCTGGATTCTGATTGGTCAGAAGGCTGCTCAGAATGTATTTACAGCTGCATGGTTCCTCAAGTGATTCCTCAATTGATTCCCCAGGTTTTTGCCATTCACATGCCATTGAAAAGTAATTCTCGATTCCGAAAGTGATTCCCCAAGTGATTCCTCAAGTGATTCCCTAAGTGATTCCTCAAGTGATTCCCCAAGTGATTCCAAAAGTG
>JAUCMX010000028.1:15830885-15873385 GCA_033459395.1 Hemibagrus guttatus | reverse complement strand
CGACTTCCTCTGTGGAGGAGGATGTAGATAAATACGCAGCATGTTTCTGCGGTGAAACCATGAAGAACACAGTGTACCACTGTGACCAAAGACCAAAACATCACCCACTCACATGCACTGTGTGTCCCATATGAGTGTGAGAAAATACATTACACAAAGCTTGTGTGTGCGGGGTGTGTGTGTGTGTGTGTGTATTTATATTATATATGACATATGACATAGAACTAGAAAAATATTGAAACTGTTGTATAGATCTAAAATAATGTTTGTTTAAGTTCGTTTTCTTTCTAATTTTGCCTGACGGAATACTACAAGAATAATGTTGCTAAGATGTCGGAAAGGATTACCTCAAGTTTAGCTAAACATGCTCACGCTATTCTCACCTCTAAATGCCTCAAAAAGGTGTCTTACTACGATAACTTAAGCGTTAATGTTATCGTCTGATTCTGCATCCAGCTTCATTCCCTTCAACAGTAATAGATTACTCCGTGGCTGCCAGGATTTATTTTGATTTTAACATGTTTCTTCTAAACCTTTTATTTATTTATTTACTTATTTATATATTTATTTATTTTCGAATCAAGGGGAAGGTGTACAGGACAGTGGTGAGACCGGCCATGCTGTATGGTTTAGAGACAGTGTCACTGAGGAAGAGACAGGAGTCAGAGCTCGAGGTAGCAGAGCTGAAGATGTTGAGTTCTCTTTGGGAGTGACAAGATTGGACAGGATTAGGAACGAGTACATCAGAGGGACAGCTCATGTTGGACGTTTGGGGGACAAATTTAGGGAGACCAGATTAAGATGGTTTGGACATGTTCAGAGGAGGGAGAGTGAGTATATTGGTAGGAGAATGTTGGACATGGAGCTGCCAGGCAGGAGGCAAAGAGGAAGGCCAAAGAGGAGGTATATGGAGGGAATTAATGAGGATATGAAGCTAGTGGGTGCAAGGGTTGAGGATGCAGAAGATAGGGATAGGTGGAGAGAGATGATTCGCTGTGGTGACCCCTGAAGGGAAAAGCCGAAAGAAGAAGAAGAAGATTTTTTATGAAGTACTGCATATCTAATCGCCTCGCGGGAGAATCGTCCGGCTGTGCAGGGCACCTACTGATTTCCGCCTGGTTTGTGGACAGACTGAAGAGGAGTTTTAGTTTCTAAAAATTGTCATGTAGTGGGAGTTGTGACAGATGCAGACGAAGTAAGCGTGCACTGGTTAAAAGAGCGGGCGAACAAATCAAAAAAAAACCCAAAAAAAAAATTTTTTTGCGCAAAGACAAAAACAAGAAGGTAGGGTCAGGTGAACTACAATCAAGGATAAGTTAAGTTGCCTTTATTTGTCACATATACATCACTGCACAGTGAAATTCTTTTCTTCGCATACCCCATCCTTGGTGTTGGGGTCAGAGCGCAGGGTCAGCCATGATACAGCACCCCTGGCGCAAGGTGGGTTGGGGGCCTTGCTTAAGGGCCCAACAGTGGCAGCTTGGCGGTGCTGGGGCTTGCACCCCTGATCTTCCGGTCAATGACCCAGAGCCTTAACCACTTGAGCAACCACCGCCGGATAACGAGCTTATAGACTTAAAATCAAATCAAATCAAAATTTATTTATATACACAATAAGTACAACAGCGGTTAGCCATTGTGCTGTACAAGAGGATAAGTAAATAATAATGCAATAATAAAGGGAGTTTACATCAGAAACACTAATTTAACTAATGTTAAAAATCAAATACAATTATAAGCCTGAGAGAAAAGGTAAGTTTTCAACTTAGATTAAATTCAGACTCTGTGGATACTAGTCTTAAAGATAGGGGAAAGACTATTCCACAATTTTGGACCAATAATAGAAAAAGCACGGTCACCCCTCGTCTTAAGTCTAGATCTCGGAACCATCAGCAATCTCTGATTAGACGACCTTAATGATCTAGCAGAGTTATTTATTCTCAAAAGTTCAGAGAGATATTTTGGGGCTGATCCATTTAGGACTTTAAAAACAAAAAGCAGAACTTTAAAATCAATTCTATAACAAACCGGCAGCCAGTGCAACACTTGTAATAATGGGGAAATATGATTAAATTTCCGTGTTCCAGTCAACAGCCTGGCTGCTGCATTTTGAACCATCTGAAGACGACTAATATTGGATCGGCTCATTCCAATATAAGGAGAATTACAATAGTCAAGTCTCGATGAAATAAACGAATGGATCACTCTCTCAAACTCTGCACATGTTAAAAAACTCTTAGCCTTAGATAATAGTCTTAATTGGAAAAAACTAGATTTGATTACAGCATTAATCTGCTTGGCAAATTTAAGGGCAGAATCAAAAATAACACCCAGGTTTTTCACAGAGTGTTTTACATAAGGGACCAAATCTCCCAGGTCACCAACAGAACTTGTTAACACATCTGTAGGCCCGAAAACGATAACCTCAGTTTTGCTCTCGTTTAGATGCAAAAAATGACAAGAAAACCAAGACTTAATATCAGACAAGCATGCTGATAATGAGCTTAAAGCTTTTTTGTCCTTTTTCTTTAAGGGCAGATAAATTTGGGTGTCATCAGCATAAAAATGAAATGACACCCCATGTTTAGAAAGAACAGTCCCCAGAGGAACCCTCCCTTTTCATTTATTTATTTTTTACATGACTTTTAGTGTGATTGCCGTGAGCTGAAATCAGTACAAATCAGTCCAATAGTTGATTTTTTTGTCTTATTTGTAAAAAAAAAAACCCTTAAAAATGTGCATTAAGCAGCGCTTTGAAATCGGAAAACTGACTCCCGGTCTGGATTAGTACTTGTTTGTGTTAGAGATCCTGTGGGCGGAGCTTCGTGATCGATCAAACGTGGAACTCATCAAGAAAAAAAAAAAGAAGAAGAAAAAACCAACAATAAAAGATAAATCTAAAAAAAAAAAAAAAAATACAAATAAATAAATAAATAAAAAGACAAATCTTGCCTAATGCCTTACCGCCGATAGGTGGCGGAAGAAAGCAGGACACAGAGACGCAGCAAGACTCATGTGTTGTAAGGGGGAAAATCCCAGTTTACCTGAAGAGCAAGAGATGTTATTATGAGCAGCTTCTCAGAAATGAGATTTTAATAGAAACTAGTTTAAAACAGGTGCAGTGAGTTCAGAGAAATGACATGGCTGTAATATAAGATCAGGGATGGATGGTAAATGTCTGAAATGGAGGATCTGATGTATACAGGACGTTCGAGAGAAGAAGAAAAAACATGGGATGATTGTGATAAATAAGAATAAGAATTATAAATAAGAATGATGTTTAAATTATTAAAATGCAATGATACAGCCGGATATAGTGCCCCTGAACCCTGCTTTGGATCTTGTAAAAATAAATAAATAAATAAGTAAGTAAGTCAGTCAATCAATCAATCAATCAATCAATCGTATTATTTCTCAGTATCAGCTTCATCCCACCCAGCAGTGACTGTCTTGATTTACAGAGAAATGAGACGTGTTTCACAAGACCATGTCCTGACAGTACACGTGTGACTTCCAGGAAATCAATCAGGACAAAGTGTGAAGAACAAGTCATAACAGGACCAACAGAAAAGATTTATTCAGGTCAGAAACCATGTAAAATAAAACCACGTCTTCAACATGTGTAAATAATCATATAATATGGGAAGGAAAATGATATTATAAAAGAAAAAGAAAAAAAAAAAGAATTATATTGGGGTAGAGGGATCCTAGGTGAAATTATGAAATCGTAAGGATGAATCAGGTGAAAAGTAAACGGATGTTTCAAAAAAAAAAATCAATCACATGAAAATCATGTTTAAAATCATGGATAAAAAACATATTTTAAAATAAAATCAAACAATAAACACAAAATAAATGAATAAATAAATAAAATCATGGATCATTTGAATATTATTAAATTATTTGGGGGGCAAAAACAAAACAAAACACATTTAATATAATCTCATAAATGATTCTTGTGAAGAATTTCCTTCATGTGAAACTAAACGAAGCAGATGATAAAAAAAAAATTATGAATAAAATAATTAAGTATCTAAAAACCATGTGTGTACATTTCCATGTGAATCACGTGATTATTATTACTTTTCTGTAAGTGTAAACAACAGCATCCAGGGGAATTAAACGAAACTAAAATAAAGTCGTTAAGGAGTTAAAATGTGCGAGAAATCAGACAGGAAGTCAGGCCACAGGGAGGAAAAAGAGGGAAGAGGGAGGAGGTTGAAAGGAAAAAGGCCTTGAACAACCATTCATTTTCATATTGTTCCAGTACCACTTGGACTGGTTGGTCCTGGACCATGGCCTGATTATTAAACAGCTCTTTTTCTTGTTTATTTATTTATTTGTTTGTTTGTTTGTTTGTTTTTTATGTGTTGGTTATTTATTTTTTTGTTTGTTTGTTTGCTTCATTTTATTTTGTAATTTTTATTTATTTATTTTTGTTTTCTTTCTTTCTTTCTTTCCTTCTTTCTTTCTTTCTTTCTTTCTTTCTTTCTTTCTTTCTTTCTTTTCTTTCTTTCTTTCTTTCTTTCTTTCTTTCTTTCTTTCTTTCTTTCCTTCTTTCTTTCTTGCCAAGGCAAAATTCCTCAATATAGAGGAACTCACACAAACGCAGACCTTCAGCCCGATTACAAATAATTTCCATTAAATAAAATCAAATTCTTCTGAAGCGTCTCCGCTGTCTGGTCACACAGAACTGACCACAAATTCATACACACTCAGCAAATGCACTCAGAACTTCCTCTAATAGACATTTTGCTGTCAAGCCGCTTTTATTCCCCAATTTTTCTCCCTTATTTAGTCTTAGTCAGCTCCCATCCATTATTTTTCAAACATGAAAAATCCTAGCTAGCCGTCATCCAATAGCTTTCATAACGGAGCAGCAGGAAGCTAATCGAGTGGCTCACCATAAAACATTCACTTACTTATGTTAATGAAGCAGGACATAAAGTTATCTTACTGTGAGAGTTAGTTTAATACAGTAGAAGACAATAAACCAATGAAACGGTAGAATAAACTTGCGCTTGCTGTGAAAAAAAAACACTTCATTTTCAAAAAATGTTCAAAACTTTGCAATGCAGCGACTCAGATTTGTGGTGATGACGTCACAAACCTGTTGGGATCTGATTGGCCAGTGTTAGTTGTTCACGCTTGTCTGACCAATCCGTAAACGTCCAGCTCTTTAACAAGCTCCAATTTATCGTCCGGCAGTGACAACATTTTTATTTTGTCTTATTTTAATTTCCAGGTTTTTTTTTGTCATCGGTTTATGCTTTGCATTCACTTTCTTTTCATCTTCTTGTTCTATCTTGAATTAAAAACAGATCAGTGTCTATATTCTGTCCCTCTTCCTGTGTGTTTTCTGTTCTAGTCTGGTACAGGAAGTGTGGCCGGGGCGGAGCTACTGCCTGAGATAAAGCAAAACATCAATCTGGTAAATAAGACCATTAAACCGGAGCAATTTCTAAAGAGTGTATGGAGTGTATAGGACCAAAATAGAAGAAGAGAAGAAGGCTGTATTCGTCATATAGAAATTACAGCACAGCGAAATTCTTTTCTTTACATATCCCAGCTTGTCAGGAGGCCGGGGTCAGAGCGGAGGGTCAGAGCCAGGCTATACAGCACTCCTGGAGGAGAGAGGGTTAAAAGCCTTGCTCGGGGGCAAAACAGTTGCAGCTTGGATCAACTTTTTCAGAACTCGTCAAGCCTCCACTCCCCCTGCACCTAATGAAATATCTAATAAAAGCTTTTAATTACGAAGAAAGAGAGCAAACACAGTGGAATAATTTAATCTATCATCCTGTTTTATGCCTTTTGGAGAAGCAACTAAAAAATTGATTGTCTAAGTACACATTGTCTTATTAAAATACCGATTAAACAAAATGACAGATGACAGAACTTTAAGTTTAGGTTGTGTTTATTACAATTAATTAAAGAGACAGTAGTGCATTATGGACTTCACAAACGCATTACAATTTCAGCCATTTCACCTGTCCTTAAGTGTGAGTCTACCAGTTTGCCCCGTGTTATTGGTAGCTTCAGTGGTTAAGGCTCTGGGTTGTTGAGCAGAAGATCAGGGTTCAAGCCCCAGCACTGCCAAGATGGCCTTTAACCCTCTCTGCTCCAGGGGTTCTGTATCATAGCTGCCCCTGCGCTCTGACCCCAACTTCCTCAGATGGGATTTGTGAAGAAGAGAATTACTGAGCTGCGTTCAATTCAGCACCTTCTGTATCCGATTCAGTTTCTATTGCATCTGATTCAGTTCCTCTTGCATTCAATTCAATGCCTACTACATCCGATTCAGTTTCTATTGCATCTGATTCAGTTCCTACTGCATCTGATTCAGTTCCTACTGCATCTGATTCAGTTCCTATTGCATTTAAATCAGTTTCTATTGCATCTGATTCAGTTCCTACTGCATCTGATTCAGTTCCTATTGCATTTAAATCAGTTTCTATTGCATCTGATTCAGTTCCTACTGCATCCGATTCAGTTCCTATTGCATTTAAATCAGGTTCTATTGCATCTGATTCAGTTCCTACTGCATCCAATTCAGTTCCTATTGCATTTAAATCAGTTTCTATTGCATCTGATTCAGTTCCTACTGCATCCGATTCAGTTCCTATTGCATTTAAATCAGGTTCTATTGCATCTGATTCAGTTCCTCTTGCATTCAATTCAATGCCTACTGCATCTGATTCAGTTTCTATTGCATCCGATTCAGTTCCTATTGCATTTAAATCAGTTTCTATTGCATTTGATTCAGTTCCTACTGCATCTGATTCAGTTCCTCTTGCATTCATTTCAGTACCTCCTGCCAGTACCTCAGTACCTCCTGTATGTGTGGCGATAATAAAGGCTTCGTGCCCTCAGTTCTTCTTCTTCTTATTATTAATATTATGCCATTGATGAGATCTCATGATATAATGCGTTGCTTAAATTTAACATTTAATGGTTTCTTTGTCAAGCTACTGATAAGTATCCTAGAATTTTGAATCAACAGAAATCAGACTTTTTCTTTTTTTCTCCCTCCAATATGTTATTATACGCTATAACGAATTTGAATTCTTTCAACCAGTAGCATTTGGGACACAGCATTGGTCTCATGCCAGGATAATAATGCAGCTGTAGGTCCTGCTGTACGCTTTCCTTTCTCTGTTTGTTTGTCTCCGAGTTATCGCTTCCTCCTGCACGTGCTTCTGACGAGGATTCAGTTCTTCAACACAATGGCAAAAAGTTATATCAATAAAGAGCGAGGTTCATAAGCGCTGCTCAGGTTTCCAGAGTCAATAAACAATCTGTTTCGGACGTCCTTACGATCGCAAGCGGATCACTTTACTGGCACGTGCCAATCAGTGGATCCGATTAAATCCTGGATATATATCATGTATACATCTTAATTATGGCATGCTAATACATGACATGACATAGAGCCTTTCACGTGCTCAGGATTTGTACTAAATGCTGCTAAGGGTGAAAAATAAGAACGAGAAATAAGACACCTTTTAGAATTTTTTTTTTTCCATTTCATTTTTATGTCACTCTCAGGTTTGAGATCAGAAGAACTTAATCCTAACCCTTTAACCTTTATTAAGCTCATAAACACTAAACAATCACCTATACTGCTAATACTAATCCCAAATCTGAATATCTATATCTATCACTAGAGCTGGAATCCTAAACCCTTATAATAATACTATAATAAACACTAAGCCTTTATTCAAGTTACCATCATGCTAAGCCTGGAACCCAACTCCAGATACTAACCCTAAATCTAGCACTAAACCATATAAAATCTTGGTTTATCTTTGGTTATGCTATCACATATTAAAAAAAAAATAGACAAGAACAAAAACAATAATATGAGTTCAGTCATAACACAGAGTCAAGGCCTGGTGACCTTATAGAGTGTTTTCCTTCCTACATTTTCAACATGTTGATGTTTTGCTGCTGTTATGGAAATGACATGAAAAACTGAGAAGGTGAAGTAGAAACATTACAGGAACTTAGGAAGACATACGCTAGAGATCAGGGCCTATAGCACCAGCTTCATGCAAGAGGAAGGAAGTAGCCCATGCTTATACACTCAGCAGTGTGTGACTCCAGGGCACGCAGCTTTACCCACAACTTTTGGCTCAGTCTGTGGAAAACACAGCACATCAGGCTGGAAATGGATTGGACAATGATGTCCAGTGACGTTGTTCCAGTGTTTACATGCACACCGAAGCTGAACAGAACAGGAACTCTGCAACCTTTTACCTACTTACCCACCCTGCATACTGACCTGTTGTGCCAAGCGGCTGTTTCAGAGACTGGTACCATGTTTATCTCATAGGGTCACAGGTGTGAGTTATATTTACACACACTGCTGGGATTTCCCTGCGTGCTGTAGCACTGATTCAGGCTTACTGCTACGAGATATTAATGCAAGGTATTTCTTGTCTCACAGTCTATCAACAACCAGTTGTCCCAGAAGATAAGAATGTTGCAGGCTGTCACAGTGAGAGTCCGAAATAGCATACTGTGATAGTACCTTCTGCATCCAATTCAGTACCTACTGCATTTGATTCGGTTCATTCTGCATCCGATTCAGTTCCTATTGCATTCAATTCAGTGCCCAGTACATCCGATTCAGTTCCTATTGCATTCAATTCAGTGCCCAGTACATCCGATTCAGTTCCTACTGCATTCGATTCAGTGCCTACTGTATCTGATTCAGTTCTTCTTTCATTCAATTCAGTGCCTACTGCATCTGATTCAGTTTCTATTGCATTTGATTCAGTTCCTACTGCATCTGATTCAGTTCCTACTGCTTTTGAATCAGTTTCTATTGCATTTAATTCAGCGCCCACTGCATTCGATTCAATGTCTACTGCATACAATTCAGCAACTATTGCATTTGATCCAGTTCCTGTTGCATTTGATTCAGTGCCTGCTTCATCCGCTTCAATTCCTGTTGCATTTGATTCAGTTCCTACTGCATCCAATTTAGTACATTCTGCATCTGATTCAGTTCCTACTGCATTCAATTCAGTACCTTCTACATCCGATTCAGTGCATACTGCATCTGATTCTGTTCCTCCTGCATTCAATTCAGTGCCTACTGCATTTGATTCAGTTCCTACTGCATCGGATTCTGTTCCTCTTGCATTCAATTCAATGCCTATTGCATCCGATTCAGTTCCTACTGCATCCCATTCAGTTCCTATTGCATCTGATTCAGTTCCTACTGCATCCGATTCTGTTCCTCTTGCATTCAATTCAATGCCTATTGCATCCGATTCAGTTCCTACTGCATCCCATTCAGTTCCTATTGCATCTGGTTCAGTTCCTACTGCATCCGATTCAGTTCCTATTGCATTTAAATCAGTTCCTATTGCATTTGATTCAGTTCCTACTGCACCTGATTCAGAACCTTCTGCATCTGATTCACTTCCTCTTGCATTCGATTCAGTACCTTCTGCATCCGATTCAGTACCTTCTTCATCTGATTCAGTCCTCTTGCATTCATTTCAGTACCTTCTGCATCCAATTCAGTTCCTGTTGCATCCAGTTCAGTTCAGTACCTACTGCATTTGATTCAGAGTCTTCCCGTACCGCAGGTGGTGCTGCTAAATTTCATGACATTACAGCTCCTCAGAGTCACCCATCTGCCATGGAGTTCACCCAGCTGCCATGTACATGACACATTGAGTAAAACCTCAACCAAATCTACTGCTCATTTATTTGCTTTGGTGTTCATGAAGTAGCCTAAAAATACATTAGAGCTGGAAATGCAATTTGTAGTCTGTTTGTACGTCTGTTAAGCGCGGTTTGGCATGCTCTTTCATCGCCTGTAGTTCTGAAGTTTTTTATTGGACTATAAATATGGAAAATATAACTAGTCCATTACTTTCTTGAGTTACTTGTAGACCAGATTTATGAGTAGGAACCAGCCCTTCTCAGGCTTCTGTCACCAGTATGGATTTAAGTGACTTACAGCAGAAGTGCTTGGCCATTTGGCACAAAACACAGAAGAACTCTGAAGTCCAGGCTGGAAATGGAAGAGACCGTGGTGTCCTGTGACGTCGTTCCAGTGTTTAGATGCATTACCCGTTATCTACTTACCCACAAAGCGACGCAGCTGTTTCAGTCTGTCTGTGTGTCCCAATTTGTTTACTATCCATACTATCTGGGATTAGTATTATCCTAGAATAGGTCCACTGTTTGTGGTAGATTTTCATAGAGAGCTGACACAATGAGCATCGACTGTATTACTGTGTTAATATGTGCACTATCCTAATTCTCAATATTTACGATATGTACGTTAATATCATATCATATTTAGTAAAGTATCATACCATGTGCAATATGGTCTTATATATATATATATATATACATATGCAATTTGTAGTCTGTTTGTACGTCTGTTTGTATATACATATACATATATACATATATGTATATATATATATATATGTATATATATATATATATATATGACGGAGCACGCTGGTTGTGCCGGTGTAGATAAATCAGACCCAACGCGGAGATAGACGGCAGACAGGAGTTTTATTAAACAAAAGAAACAGAGATTCACACAGAAGTTACACAAAGACGAGGACTAGCAACTTAACTGAGACAGACGGCCACTATAAATAAGGAACATAATCAGAGACACATTGGGAACAGGTGAACAAAGGCGGAAACACATTAGGAAGAGGCGTGGCTAAAACGAACACATGACTGAATAAACAAAACCCTGCTGAAGGCCCCCTAGTGGTCCATCGGGGGCACTTGCCCCCGTAACAATATATATATATATATATATATATATATATATATATATATATATATATATATATATATATATATATATATGCACACAAAAATATAAGAAAGAAGAAAAACCTTAAATATAGGAAATACAGTATGTTCAATTAAACATAGTAGTGCAAATATGAAACACAGTTGTGTATTTAACCATATTTACATCAGTATTTACATTACATTACACATAGCGTATTTCATTAATATTTCATTTCTATTTATTTCTCTCGTGTAATCTAAAGCAGTCTTATCTCATCATATCTTATCTTAGTCACCCAGACGAGGATGAGGTTCCCTTTTCAGTCTGGTTCCTCGCAAGGTTTCTTCCTCTTACCATCTAAGGGAGTGTTTTCTTGCTACAGTCGCCTCAGGCTTGCTCATTAGAGACTGATACAAATAACTTTGAATTTAAGTCTAATATTATTCTTGTACCATATTTCTTATGTTCTATAAAGCTGCTTCGAGACATTGTCCATTGTTAAAAGTGCTATACAAAATAACATTAAATTGAATTGAAATGATCTTATCTTATAGTGGGGATTCATGGACACTTTCTCAGGTGACATTACCCACAAGTCTTTGCTTGACGGATAAGATAAGCTAAGATAAGCTAAACTAAGCTAAGCTAAGCTAAGATAAGATAAGATAAGATAAGATAGAACTTTATTAATCCCGAAGGAAATTCTTTTGCCAGAGACTGCTTCAGATTACAAGAAAAATAAATATAAATGAAATGAAAATAGATGAAATAATCTATATATACACAATTGTATTCAGAAGCACAAAGTGGTCGAAAATATAAATGAGGCATATAAAATAGGGGGAAAATAAATGAATTGAAATGAAATAGAAATATACAAATGTATTCAAAGTACATACAATTGTGCGTACATATTGCACATGATGTAATATTGCACATGTATGGTATTGCACATGGTATTATATTAACGTAAAATAAACATTATTGGTGAATTAAATGATATAAGGAAGAACGCATGAAGAAAGGTTTGTTTAGAGTGACAGCATGCGTTGCTAGGCAACAGCGTTCTCTTACGTTACATGTCGCATACACTTGTTTCCTGCACACTGGAAAAAGTGTGTACTTCTTCTTTACACAAAGAGCACATAGTTCTAGTTCGAACTGGGACGCGGCACGTGTTCGTCTCACAATGTCTGCAGTCGCGTCGTGTTGCTTGTGGACATTGTGTAAGGACATCCTGTCCGTATGCTAAAGCCTGCGAAGAGCTTTACCTTCTCTTCTTCTTTCTCTCTCTCCTTCCATTTTTATAGTACAGCTCTGAGCAGTTAGAGGAGCATTAGTGAGATATAAGTGTTCAGAAGTGTGGATTTGTGAGGGATTCAATAGATCTGAAGGCTGATTTTAATTGCTTAATAATGTAAGTGTTATGCAGTGCACTAAATCATGAGATCTTATTGATGGCGTAAGAAGAATGATGTGAAACTAATACACACACACACACACACACACACACACACACACACACACGCTTAAAGTTAGAGAGACAACTGTATTTGTGTATTTTTTTTATTATTTCTTAAAAAGTTGTTATACTTTACTGGCTTCACATGCTTTCTCAAAATAGTAAACCAGCTAGGCAGGAAAAGGGTTAAAAAATTAATAAAATAAATAAATAAATAAATAAATAAATAAATAAATAAGTAAGTAAATAAATAGATAAATAAATAAATAGATAAATAGATAAATAAGTAAGTAAATAAATAGATAAATAGATAAATAAATAAATAAATAAATAAATAAATAAATAAATAGATAAATAGATAAATAAGTAAGTAAATAAATAGATAAATAAATAAATAAATAAATGAATAAATAGATAAATAAGTAAGTAAATAAATAAATAAATAAATAAATAGATAAATAAATAAATAGATAAATAAGTAAGTAAATAAATAGATAAATAAATAAATAAATAAATAAAGCAAGCATTTTTGTTGTCTGTTGACTGGATGAAATCTGTGCTTTTATTTTTGCCTTCAAATGCATTCTGAGGGAAAAAGGATAAATGAGTTTCTTTCTTTCTTTCCAGCTTTCTTTCTTTCTTTCTTTCTTTCTTTCTTTCTTTCTTTCTTTCTTTCTTTCTTTCTTTCCAGCTTTCTTTCTTTTTCTTTCTTTCTTTCTTTCTTTCTTTCTTTCTTTCTTTCTTTCTTTCTTTCTTTCTCTATTACACACACACACACACACACACACACACACACACACACACACACACACATGCTTTCTCAATCAATCAATCAGTCCAAAACAATCAATCAATCAATCAGATCAAACCCAGGGGGCGTGTCCCTCTGTCTAATCACCTACCATGGTGAAGATCTACAGCTAGAAAGACAAAATCATCATTTCTTCAAAAATCCAAAATAATCTGCTTCAAGTCTTCGCTTCACATTTTGCATTAACAAATGCAACTTTACATTGATCTGCTTTATGTTTGAACATCAGTAAGGCACATTTACACCGTCTGCCCCTGCACTGGCTTTCCTTCTGCTCCGTCTGCTTTCCTTCTTAGCGCCTTCTCTGTTTTTTGTTTTTTTTCTTCTCTAAACTCAACTGGGAACATTCCGATCTCAGCCTTCGAGGGAGCAGTGTGTTTGCACACTAATGTTCCTATAGCATTCTCCACTGCCTGCAGTTCTGCACACACTCACACCACAGACACACACACACACACATGTTCCTGTACCTGATCACGTCTTGCATGCCTTCGTGTCCTTCATGTCCTGGGGCTGTTTTGAACAAAGTTGCAGTGAAATACGACACCGTGGTTTGCCACCGAAGGCAAACGACAGCCCTTAAGTAATATTATATATGTGTTTCCTTTTTATTTTCTCAACTGTCATGTTTACGTCTCTGTTACAGTTACTCGTGGCAGGATACGCAGATGAAGACGTCGAAGCAGATCCACGGGCAGGAGAACGATTTCCTTCACCTGGTGTGGAGTTTTGGAAATCTTGCTGCCTAGCATAATCTGTTTTTAGACACATATTTAGCTTTATTGTGGGTTTGGGTTCATTGTCATACTGCAAAACACGTGCTCTCGCTCGATTGCTTGCACAAGACCAGTCCAGGAAGTAGCACAAAGTTGCAGAGCAGCACCTTAAATACACCGATTTATAATGAAACAATGAGAAGTGCTCAACAACAATAACATAAATGTAGCAAACATGATTAGAGACTAAAATAAAGAAGTAAATAAAATATATAAATAAAATAAAAGTATGATGAAATTTCACATTTTGGTGAGTGTATTTTTTGTTTTTGTTTTTAAGGAATAAAACATCACAGCATGCTGATATTATTAATATTGTGCAATAAAAATGATTTATTAATCTTTCTTAATTTATTAGACTTATTAGTCTTTATTACCTTTGTCACCTGCTTATATATACTCTATATTGCCAAAAGTTTTGGGACACCCCTTCAAATCGTTGAATTCAGGTGTTGTTTTTATCAGGAGTCAGGCTCGGCCCCTTAGTTCCAGTGAAAGGAACTCTTAATGCTTCAGCATACCAAGACATTTTGGACAATTTCATGCTCCCAACTTTGTGGGAACAGTTTGGGGATGACCCCTTCCTGTTCCAACATGACTGCGCACCAGTGCACAAAGCAAGGTCCATAAAGACATGGATGAGTGAGTTTGGTGTGGAGGAACTTCACAGAGTCCTGACCTCAACCCCATAGAACACCTTTGGGATGAATTAGAGCGGAGACTGCGAGCCAGACCTTCTCGTCCATCATCAGTGTCTGACCTCACAAATGCGCTTCTAGAGTAATGGTCAAAGATTCTCATAAACACACTCCTAAACCTTGTGGAAAGCCTTCCCAGAAGAGTTGAAGCTGTTATAGCTGCAAAGGGCGGGACAACTCCATATTACATTCATTTGCATGGAGTTGTGCATATATATATATATATATATATATATTTCAATATTAGATTAAAGTAGAACTTTCCGTTGTTTACTGTTAAAGCGCTAACGCTCGAGACTCCGATTATCACTGCATGTCCTCACAGATAATCTCAGCCAGCTGTTGCTATAGAAACAATATCACATTGTATGAGCGTCTTGACGTTTGCAAAACCTGAGGCTTAAACGTATTAGGGTGCTAGCTAGCTACCTGAAGCTACACTGCTTCTTCAGGCGCTGAGAATAACATCGTGCGAAGATTTAAAAGAAGAAGAAGAAGAAGTTAGGACAAAGTCTAGCGTCTAGGATTGTAAAAAAAAAAAAAAAAAAAAAAAAAAACCACCTAGTGCTATAGTAGGAACAGTTAGATATAGACCTCTGTTTCTTTATTTAGTGTTTAAGGATGTGAAAACCCACGCTCAGCAAAATATCAAATTTCCCCACCGGAAATCACACACACCCCTGAGTCGTGCACCACGCACACTGAACAGACTCTACCCTGAACAGGGGAGGCCTGTGGTTTCACATCAGTTACACAGTGAGGAAACTACTCTTTAGAATAAACTGGTTTGAGTCGCCCTTGGGCTGGAGGAAAAGCCAGCATGTGCTCGCAGCGTGAACACGGCATGGCCAAGCCCATCAGCCAATCAGAGCTCGAGTGATCATTCTGGAGCACCAATCAGAGAGCGGTTAATTGTTTCTGTATGTAATCACGCTGTGTGTCTGAGAAAAACAGATACTAGTGACACATGCGGATGAAAAAACGTCTCACTGAAGGTGTGTGTGTGTGTGTGTGTGTGTGTGTGTGTGAGAGAGAGAGAGAGAGAGAGAGAGAGAGAGAGAGAGAGAGAGAGAGAGAACCATCATTATATTTTCTTTTGTTTTATTTTTATTTCTCCTTTCCTTTCTTTCTTGATACTTTGGCCATAGTGTATGCTAACATTCATGCCAATAAAGTACTTTAGAGTTTAAGTGAAACTGAAATTGCGAGCAGAGAAAGAGACAGAAAGAGAAAGAGACAAAAAAGAGAGAGAGAGAGAGAGAGAGAGAGAGAGAGAGAGAGAGAAGAGAGAGAGAGTAAAAGAGACAGAGAGAGAGAGAGACGAGAGAGAGAGAGAGAGAGAGAGAGAGAGAGAGAGAGAGAGAGAGAGAGAGAGAGCATAGAGAAAGAGATAACAGACAGACATAGAGACAGAGGGAGAGAGAGACAGACAGATAGACAGACAGAGAGAGAGAGAGAGAGAGAGAGCGACAGAAAGAGACAAATAGACAGAGAGAGAGAGCAGAGAGATAACAGGGAAAGAGACAGACAGAAATAGAGAGACAGACAGATAGACAGAGAGAGAGAGAGAGCGACAGAAAGACAGATAGACAGAGAGAGAGAGCAGAGAGATAACAGGGAAAGAGACAGACAGAAATAGAGAGACAGACAGATAGACAGAGAGAGAGAGCGAAAGAAAGAGACAGATAGACAGACAGAGAGAGAGCAGAGAGATAACAAGGAAAGAGACAGACAGAAATAGAGAGACAGACAGAAAGCTACAGACAAAGAAAGAGAATGACCTCATTATTGAAACTGAGCTCATCTGGTTTAAATGTTTAGTCATGACTCGTCTGTTCAGAAGGGAATTTTTCTCACATGAGAAATGTTTAAAGTATTTGTGGAAGAGAATAGAGAGATTAGCGCTCAGCGCTTAACACACAGTTTACTGACTTTTATTACATAGGGATTCTCTTCAGGTTTCTTGGCCTGAAAGCACAAAATGTACACACTTTATTCACTTCCATATTGTATTTTACACTAAACCTAGATTATCATGCTAGTCAGATATTTAGAGTTCATGACTTTACAGTTTCACTTCCCCAAAAGCTTTATGTAGCTGATTCAGATTTGATCTCTGGTCATGTTTAAAATGCAGCATCAGCCTTTAGAAGCTGTACTAAATGCTAAAGCATGCAGAATTCTGTGTGAGTGTGTGAGTGTGTGTGTGTGTGCACATGCAGGAAGAAGTGGTTTTACAGGTACATTTAATATGTTTTGGAAAAAAAAGAAAGAAAAAAAGCTCGAAAGGAAGTAGCAGAAATTGTTTTGTTCTTGCTTCTGGTGTGTGTACATAGCCTGTACAGTTCGCTTGCTTTGCTAATTTGCCAACAAAGCTAAGACTAACCCGAACAGGTGACTTAACATGTAACAACTAGTTATCTTTCGAATCAATATATAAACCATGCACAGCAGGTTACACCCACAAGAGAAATGCTGCTAGCGGTTTATAGCATGCTAAATTAGTTTAGCATTACCAAGTTTAAGAGCTGGAACTTGCGAGTGAGGAACTCGCCAGGTTAAAGTGTGTGTGATATTTCAGTACTGGACGTTTGCTTAACTAATGAGCCACAGTACACCAGTGAGACACACAGGACACAGAGGACTTCAGTCAAATTTAAGGCTGGTTTAGATTGAAAGCTGTGTGTGGTGTGAGTCTCGCTGAGACTCGGTGTGTTCGGACGTGAAACAGTTAAGGGGATAAAGGGAATAATGTTCAGATGGAAGCTAACGCTTAGCATTAAAACGCTGACAGTTTGGCCATTCAACAGGTCAAGCCGTTTCATATACTTTACTTTGTCTGTTTGAGAGATGGAACTGTCTGTCTGTCTATCTGCCTTTTCCTCCGCCCTTTCTCCAACTACCCGTCTGTTTGTCTGTCTATCCATCTGTCTGTCTTTTTTGCCCGTTTCTTTCTTATTCATCTATCTATCTATCTATCTATCTATCTATGCTAGCTAGCTAGCTAGCTAGCTATCTTGATTTCTTTTACTTGCCTTGCTTTATCTCTGTCTTTATCTCTCATTTTTAACCTTTTCTGTTTGTCTGTCTGTCTGCCTCTCTTTATTCAGCATCTCTGCCTTTATTCATCTATCTTTTTTCTCTTTGTCTGTGTGTCTATCTGTCTGTCTATCTGTCTGTCTTGCTGTCTTGAATTCATTTCCTTGCTTTTCTTCATCTGTCTGTTTTTACCACTCATATTTACCACACCCTTTTCAGTCTGTTTGTCTTTCTGTCTATCTGTCTGTGTGTCTGTTTATCTATCTGTCTACCTGTCTGCCTCTCTTTAATCAGCTTCTCTGCCTTTATTCAACTGTCTTTTTTCTGTCTGTCTATCTGTTTGTCTTGCTGTCTTTTCTTTGCTTTTCTTCATCTGTCTGTCTTTACCACTCATATGTGCCCTTTTCTGTCTGTCTGTCTACCTGTCTCTCTATCTGTCTGTGTCACAGCTTATCTACCTGTCTACCTGTCTACTTCTGTTTATGCAGCATTATTAATTCATCTGTCTGTCTGTCTGTCTGTCTGTCTGTCTGTCTTTATTTCACATTTTGCCTTTCTCTCTGCCTGTTTGTCTATTTCCCATCTTTACCTCTATCTGTCTGTCTGTCTGACTGACTATCTGTCTGTCTGTCTGTCTGTTTGTGTATCTGTGTGTATGTCTGTGTCTCTCATATCCACTAAACCTCTTTACAGTATCATGTATCTCAGTGTAACTGAATGCTCTCCTCAGAGACAATCCGGCAGAGAGTGGCAGACAGGGAGGGAGACAGAGGGAGAGGTGGAAGGAAAAGATGTGGGGGCGACTGAACACGCCGTGTGCGTATGGAAGCCCTCGTGAACATTTCCCTCAGCCAATCAAATTCAGCGTGATCTTCAATTAAATCCAATCAGAGAACAGCACTTACCAGCGCCAGGAAGCCGTTCTCTGAGCCTGTAATAATGACTGTTTGGAAAGTGAGTCACATGACCGAGGGAAATTCTGGCTGACCCGAGAGGGAGTAAAACTGAAAACGAAGCATTTCTAAGAAAAGACTCTGTGTTCCACTGAAAAGTCCTGAACTGTGGAATGGTTAAGAAGGTCGTTTTTATCGTGTAGAGCACAAACACAGTGCAAGTCTGAGGATCACTGGAGCTGTTTCCTGGAAGTCTGTCAAACTCCAGTAAGGAACCTGAACTATGTGTGTGTGTGTGAGAGAGAGAGAGAGAGAGAGAGAGAGATGTGTGTGGAGATATCCAACATTCCAAAGCCATATTTGATCCTGGTTTCATATAAACATTTTGTTTAACGACCTTCATCAAACTACCCGCTGCTTTATTTCTAAATAAGGGCCTCCTGAGTCACTCACTTCCCCTTTGTTCTTCTAATCAAACAGAATGATCAGGATTATCCTTCACAATTCTGTTCCTTCCTGATATCTTCATGAGATCCTCCAGTCACATGACCACATGACAGTTTAGCCCTAATACTTTATCATATCCCAGTAAATCTGTGTAAGAACCTCAGAGTGTTGCTCTTTTCCTGTTTGGAAACATGGATCAATTCCCAAAATTATCAACTGCTAATTAACATAAACATTGAGAAGTAATTAAAAGGCCCCTAACGTAATTAGTTTAAGTGTGACGCATGGGACATGTGATTCATCTTCCGACACAGTGAGCGTTACATCTCCAGGGAGGAACAAAGCATGCTTTGTCCTCCTGGTTATCATTATGCTGTGAATCTGCAGCCTGTAGTCCTGTAACTCATGGAGGTGTGTGAGGTCAACAGAACAGGATTTCCTCAACAGTACACCAGTAACCTTGGGTGCCTCCTGCTACGCCAACCTAATACAGCGTACAGTGTGTCATTCGCAGGGTCGATGACGAGGCGATGAGATGTGTCTGCACTCCAGCAGATTCGTGTTACGCCGCTCGGCCGTGTTCGTTCCGTGTCGGTGTTGCGTTACGTGTCTGCAATGATTAGCGGTGCGGCATGATGCCTTCAGCTGTAAATAAATAAACAGCCGTCACAGCACTGTTTCAAAAGACTCCCAAGACTTGCAGCACTATGTATCATTATGTGTCTGCTAAAAATTTGACGCTGCTAATCTTAGATTCTAATCTTAGCTAATCTAGACTGTAACGACTTCATTGGACTCTTCAGCGGTCTGTAAAGTCTTGATTCCAACAGGAGATTAAAAACCAGAGTTAAAGCTCTCCTCAGTCACTGATTATAAACGAAGGTTGCGCGAGTTGTAGGAAAATACGAATAAGACGAATCGCACACTAATCCCTGAACTGATGCTTATTTTATCATGACTTAATAAAGAGTTCAATAGTAACCTTAACTACACCGTGAGTCTGATGCTTGAATAACGACCACCTTACATACGTGTTTATTAGTTAATGTGTTAATTAACACCAACACGCTTCATCCAACAGCATAAAATAAGCGAAATAATAATAAAAGTTAGTGTATTAATGTCCTCTTGTGTGTAAAGGAGCAAAGGTCCGTGTTCGAGCCGATCAGAACACCAGAGCGTTCACTAATCCTACAGTGGAACCGGAAGACGAATAGAAATAGGAGGACACGAAAAAACAGGTTGAGATGAAACACCCGGTGTTTTTATTAACATCAGCGTAAATTATAGTATGAAGTAATCCAGCGACGTCTGATGACGTGTGTGTACGCGGCTCCGTAAGGCAAATGACTCCATATAATATAAAAAAATGAAAAACTGCTGCAGCTTTACTTCCTCTTCTTTCTTCATCTATACTTTAACTGGCTATTCATGTACCGTAATTGAGATGGTGGCGTGTGTGGACACGGCAACTAGACACTCCCAGACTAACAGCGTCTCCTTTATTATTTTGTGTATGCTATGTTTTTTAACTTTACTAGTTCAAGTACACATAGTTACACATACACTATACAGTCAGTAAGTTGATTATTAATGCTGTTACACGTGTACATATTTTATAGTGTATTCTGTTCATTTATTTATTCTTAATTCTTCTTTTTTTCTATAAAATTTCAGTTCCTTTCCGAGTATTATGTTCAAGACAGCATCGTCAGACTAAATTTCAATATCTTAAAGTGTCTTAACTCAACTTGAAGTCCTACCTTGTTACCTTTATACTAATATTTAACATGAAACGTCCTGTTCCTGTTATCACATATGTGTGAGTCACCAGAAACAGTTCCATCAGCAGCCTCTATTTTTTTTTTTTTTTTTTACTCTAAAAATTAATAATACAAAAGTATGTCGCTTTTTAATGTTACTGAGAAGCCTGAAGCAGGAGGCACGGTGGCTTGGTGGTTAGCACGTTTGCCTCACACCTCCAGGGTTGGGGGTTCGATTCCCGCCTCATCCGTGTGTGTGGAGTTTGCATGTTCTCCCTGTGCCTCAGGGGTTTCCTCCGGGTGCTCCGGTTTCCTCCCCTGGTCCAAAGACATGCATTGTTGGTTGATTGGCATCTCTAAATTGTCTGTAGTGTGTGAATGAGAGTGTGTGTGTGTGCCCTGCAATGTGTTGGCACTCTGTCCAGGGTGTATCCTTCCTTGATGCCCAATGACGCCTGAGATAGGCACAGGCTCCCCGTGACCCGAGAATAGATCGGATAAGCGGTAGACAATGAAAGAGGAAAGAAGCCTGAAGACAGACTGGATGTTACGCTGAAACTGGAGATTCCTTCCACAAACGTTACCTTCTGAAATTTCCAAACCCATACCAGTGGACGTTTAATGACATCATTATTCACTCGTTATCTGTTGATTATCTCTTTATCTCTTTAAGCATAGGCGCGTCAGTGATACGGCGCAAGCCCCAGCATGATGGGGAGAATGTGTACATGCACCAATCTGGGCCTGTCTCGCCTCAATGCTGGCTGGAATGATGATGGTGAATTAAGAGGAATTGGGTGAAAAGGTGAAGATGGCTTCTGTATAAACTCACCGTCGTGTTTCTAACAGGTACAGAAGCGAAGAAGGGTGTGTGTGTGTGTGTGTGTGTGTGTGTGTGTTCAAGTTTCCACAAAAAAAGTGCACCAAAAAGCATCTCCCCAAGATACATCGCAAATTTTGAAAGAAAAAACAAACATCAAGAATCAAGGATCTGCTGCAAGAGTCACAGAAAAGACTACACAGAATCCAGGAGGAACTGTTACCTGTCCATTACTCGCTTATTACTTTTAATTCCTTAGTTCCTTTAAAAAAAAGTCACTAGTAGACTTACAGTGTGTGTGTGTGTGTGTGTGTGTGTGTGTGTGTGTGTGTGTGTGTGTGGATCGCATGCTAAACACAATCCACGTTTCCATCTGCGCTCGGCTTAATCACACAATGAGCGAATGACGTCATCGAGTCACTACCTTCATTTAAAGAGTTGTGACATGACTGCATTAAACAGGCCAGCGCATGTAGCAGCAATCCACTGAGGTGGAAGGCTCTGCTCGTGCTTTTTACTTTTACACAATAAAACACATGAAGCTGATATTGTTTAAAAAATATATATTTTTCAGAAAAGTTTAATGGACTCAGAGAGAAGAGCTTTAATCAGGGATCACATCTGGAGATGCTTGTGATCAGTAGTGATGAGCATAGTGATGAGCATGGTGATGAGTATAGAGATAAATATTGTGATGAGTATAGAGATAAATATAGTGAGGAGTACAGTGATGAGGATAGCGATGAGGATAGAGTAAATATAGTGATGAGTATAGAGATAAATATAGTGATGAGTACAGTGATGAGATAGCGATGAGGATAGAGGTAAATATAGTGATGAGTATAGGATGAGGATAGGATAAGAGTTGAATAGAGGTAAATATAGTGAGGAGTATAGTGATAAGTATAGTGATGAGTATAGTGATGAGTATAGTGATGAGGATAGAGATAAATATAGTGATGAGTATAGAGATAAATATAGTGATGAGTATAGTGATGAGTATAGAGATAAATATAGTGATGAGTATAGTGATGAGTATAGAGATAAATATAGTGATGAGTATAGTGATGAGGATAGGATGAGGATAGGTTTGTGAGAGTATAGAGATAAATATAGTGATGAGTATAGTGATGAGTATAGGATGAGTATAGTGATGAGTATAGCGATGAGGATAGAGATAAATATAGTGATGAGTATAGAGATAAATATAGTGATGAGTATAGTGATGAGTATAGCGATGAGGATTAGAGATAAGTGTAGTGATGAGTATAGAGATAAATATAGTGATGAGTATAGTGATGAGAAGTAAAAGTGAGGAGATAGAGATATAGTGATGAGTATAGAGATAAATATAGTGATGAGTATAGTGATGAGTATAGCGATGAGTATAGAGATAAATATAGTGATGAGTATAGTGATGAGTATAGCGATGAGGATAGAGATAAATATAGTGATGAGTATAGTGATGAGTATAGCGATGAGGATAGAGATAAATATAGTGATGAGTATAGTGATGAGTATAGCGATGAGGATAGAGATAAATATAGTGATGAGTATAGTGATGAGTATAGCGATGAGGATAGAGATAAATATAGTGATGAGTATAGTGATGAGTATAGCGATGAGATAGAGATAAATATAGTGATGAGTATAGTGATGAGTATAGCGATGAGGATAGAGATAAATATAGTGATGAGTATAGTGATGAGTATAGGATGAGTAAGAGATAAATATAGTGATGAGTATAGTGATGAGTATAGCGATGAGGATAGAGATAAATATAGTGATGAGTATAGTGATGAGTATAGCGATGAGGATAGAGGTAAATATAGTGATGAGTATAGTGATGAGGTATAGAGAGTAAATATAGTGATGAGTACAGTGATGAGGATAGCGATGAGGATAGAGGTAAATATAGTGATGAGTATAGTGATGAGGATAGTAAATAAGTATAGTGATGAGTATAGCGATGAGGATAGAGGAAAAAAATATAGTGATGAAATAAGTATAGTGATGAGTATAGCGATGAGGATAGAGATAAATAGAGTGATGAGTATAGTGATGACGCTAAACACTGATTACATGATCCAGCGCATAGTTTCTTAAAATACCAACATAAATTACAGGAAGCTCATAAATATGAAGGTTCCAGCTGTGGAGCTAATGTTCATCAGTGTGAAATACCTTCAGCTCCGATTCAGGTGTCCAGGAGTAGAGTCTGCTGTGGAAGGTGATGCAGCCACACACTAAATAAACGAGGCACTACATTTTTGTGGTGTGTGTGTGTGTGTGTGTGTGTTTATATAAATCCTACAGCGTATAAGTTTACTATTTAAATTATCTCTGCTTTGCCTGTTTTTACTTTTAAATTTGATTTTATTTTTCTATTTTTTTCTATAGTTTATTCTTACTTTATTTATTGTTGCATATTTGTGCCTGAGCTGCATCCCAAATGGCACACCTGTACACTGTTCAAGAAAAGAAGAAGAAGAAGAAGAAGAAGAAGAAGAAGAAGAAGAAGAAGAAGTGCACATAAGTCCCCAGATGATGCATTTATTTATTCAGCTGAAAGTTTGAACATTAGACACTTCATGCGCTCGCAGCTCTTTTTTCTTTCTTTCTTTCTTTCTTTCTTTCTTTCTTTCTTTCTTTTTTCTTGTGCTCTCTCTTATTTTTCTATCCTTTTCTTTCTCTTCATCTTCTCTCTTTCTCTCTCTTTACTTTTTTCTTTTCCTTTCTCTTTCTCTCTCTTGCACTTTTTTCTCTCTTTCACTTTTTCTGTCTTGTGCCTTCTCTCTCTCTCTCTCTCTCTCTCTCTCTCTCTCTCTCTCTCTCTCTCTTATTCTCTTGCTCTCTCTTTTTCTATCTCTCTTGCTCTCTCCCTTAGTTTTTCTTTTCCCTTCTTTCTCGTCTTCTTTTTCTTTCTCTTTGTCTCTCTTTTATTTTTCTCTTCTGTGCTCTCTCTCTCTTATTCTCTCTCTCTCTCTCTCTCTTTTACTTTTATGCATTTATATATAAGACAAGCATCTGCTCTGTTCATTTATGTGATTTATTGGAAATTTACTCGTGTGAAATTTGGTCAGTTTGACAGTTTTGTTGAAATATACAGACGTGATGTAACTGCAGTTACTCAATGAAGTAACTTAACTTCAAGGCTGATTAAAAACAAGGAATTCTGATATAAACAGTACATCACACGTCTTCATGACAGTGCAGTCAGTTCACTCTCATTTATTTAAGAAATATGAAAATAAACTTCAGACAATAAAAAGTAAAGTATTGTAATTTGTACTTTTGCACAGTGGAAAAGGGGCGGGGCCACCAGATTCTGACGCCGGATGAGAAAACATTTCCAAGATGGCCGACGACGGACAAGATGTCTTAGAAACGTCTTTTAAATCAGCGCACGCACGTCGTTTTTAAAAAAAATCCACAGGTGAGATGCTCTGATTGAGTTAAAGCATATAGAAAAGCTGAACTGAACACACACACACACACGCACACACACACGTGTCAAGTCGAACCTTCACATGAAGCCCGACATCAGCAGGATATCTGACCAGGGTTTTCTGTGAAGACAAAAACGAAAGTTCAAACAGGGATTTTCTTCAACAAGGCCACCATACGAGACGCACAAACAACAGAAGAACAGCTGCAGGTCTACACGGAGAGAAAGAGAAAAAAAAAAAGACCGTGAGCATGTCCATGGAGAAACCACGAGATGTCAACAACAATATTATTACAAGATGCTTGACCGGGAATACGAATGAAATCCTGTGAGATAAGGGCGACTCTGACTAGCTCCAGGCGCAGATTAACGCTATAAACACGCTAGGTTTCATGTTTCAAAGCAAAATATTTACTGATGTAACCGTCCAACAAGATGTGGGTGTGGTGGAGATATCAGTAGCCTGAGGTTAAATCTGCAGCTGTAAGGCCTTGAAGCAACAAGCTGACGTCAAATCTTAAGCTCTGGCTTCTGAACACGGATCAAATAAAGAGATGGTTGTGTTCAGCGCTCATGCTAAGGTACTAGCAGTCTACTTCGCTAGCTGCTTTACCGATCAGAGCAGCTGGAGAAGCCGAGGCCGTGGTTAGAGACGAGTTCCAGACGTCTGAAGCTCATGTACGTGCGGTGTGATGACATTCACCTGGTGCTTTTAGGTGGAAAAGCTGACATGTGTCTATTTTAGTAGCAGACACTGTATTTACACTGTAGATGTTTTCATGCACCTTTACCTCGTATATGAGCCTCACACCTCAGGGTTGTGGGTTCGGCTCCCGTCTCCGCCCACTGTGTGGAGCTCTCATGTTATGATTATTTACATAAGTAGTATAATAAGAGCGCTTCACTTCTGCAATAAACAACAACGATAATCAGGGTTTTTCCATTTCTTTCTTTCTTTCTTTCTTTCTTTCTTTCTTTCTTTCTTTCTTTCTTTTCTGTCTCTTGCTCTTTCTTTTACTTTTTCTCTCCTTCTCTCTCTTCCTCTTCCTATTTTTTCTCTTCTTTATATCTCTTCCTCTTATTCAATTCAATTCAATTTATTTGTATAGCACCTTTTACAATGGACATTGTCTCAAAGCAGCTTTACAAAAATAGAGAAACAGAAAGTAGAGGAAAAAAAGAATCATTAAATTATTAAACATATTTATCCCTAATGAGCAAGCCTGCGGCGACGGTGCCGAGGAAAACCTCCCTGTGATGATATGAGGAAGAAACCTTGAGAGGAACCAGACTCAGAAGGGAACCCATCCTCATTTGGGTGACACTGGACAGTAAATAATGTAAATGTAAATAGTGTCCTTTCTACAACAGCAACCAAGGGCCCATGAGGAACTATTAGGCCAATGCAGTTTCTGAGTTTGTTATAGACACTAATTCCTTGCTGTCAAAGCTGACAGATGTAATCGAAGAACTGTGACGGTGTTATAGTCCCCAAGTGGCTCTGTCCACGGCTGTCTCCTGGACACAGGCTGTCCACACAGATCCATCCACAGCATCAGTGAGCACCACCAAGCGACGAGACTCTGACCAGGGGTAGAGCCAGTGGTCACACTGGAAACTCTGAACACTGGGAGCTCGGGAGTGGGACGTATAGCTCGACAGACACTTTACACATTATGTGTAAAGTGCAGGCAGGGACTCCGGCAGAACTAGCTATGACTGCATAACTGAAAGGGAGAGCCAGAAGGTCACAGACATGAAGGTTTCCTGCGACATAAAGCGTCCAACCACTTCACAGTCAGCAAACCTGAGCGACTTGCGAGAGTGGTAAGGTGACAGCATCCAAACATCCCAGTACACCAAACACTCTATGCCCATGAACCTTCCAGATCTGCTCCTTTACCTTAGAAAAGCTGTACATTGAAGGCTTGACTAAACAAATGTGTCTTCAGCCTAGACTTAAACACTGAGACTGTGTCTGAATCCCCAACACTGATTGGAAGGCTGTTCCATAACTGTGGGGCTTTGTAAGAAAAAGCTCCGCCCCCTGCTGTAGCCTTTGCTACTTGAGGTACTACCAAATAACCTGCACCCTTTGATCGGAGTAGGCGTGGCGGATCATAAACAACCAAAAGGTCGCTCAGGTACTGTGGCGCGAGACCATTTAGTGCTTTATAGGTCAGTAACAGTATTTTATAATCAATGCGGAATTTGACTGGAAGCCAGTGTAGTGTGGCTAAGATAGGAGTGATGTGTTCATATCTTCTGGTTCTAGTTAAGACTCTAGCTGCTGCGTTCTGGACTAACTGGAGCTTGTTCATGTTCCTACTGGAACATCCAGACAGTAAGGCATTACAATAATCCAACCTAGAGCTAACAAAAGCATGAACTAGTTTTTCTGCATCATGAAGTGACATCATATTTCTTATCTTAGCAATATTTCTACGATGAAAGAAGGCTACTCTAGTGATATTATCTACATGAGCTTCAAACGAAAGACAAGAGTCAATAATCACACCAAGATCTTATTCTTTCTCTCTTTCTTTCTTGTACTCCCTTTTTTCTTTTCTTTCTTTCTTTCTTTCTTTCTTTCTTTCTTTCTTTCTTTCTTTCTTTCTCTTTCTCTTGCACTCTCTCTTAATTTTTCTTTTCCCTCATTTCTCTCTAGTCCTCTTTTTCTTTCTCCCTGTCTCTTTTAATTCTTCTTTTCTGTGCTTTGTTTTGTTTGTGTGCTCTCTTTCTCTTTTATTTTCTCTCTTTCTTGGTCTCTCTCTCTCTCTCTCTTCTCCTTTTATGTATTTATATATAAGACAAGCGTCTACTCTGTTCATTTACATGATTTATTGGAAATTTACTCGTATGAAATTTGGTCAGTTTGACAACTTTGCAAAATATACTGATCTGATGTAACTGCAGTTTGTCTCAGAGAAGTAACTTAACTTCAAGGCTGATTAAAAAAACAACAACATTATAATATAAACAGTAAATTCATCACATGTCTTCATGACAGTGCAGTTAGTTCAGCGTCATTTTTTAAGAACTATGAAAGCAAATTTCAGGCAAAAAAAGTGAAGTATTCCGTGTAGAAGAACGACAGATGAAGAACGACAGACTTCATGACATTATATGCTGTTGAAAGCGTTCTCCAACCTGCATTTTATCAGTCTGAGTGAAACTGTACATCTGTTTGATGTCCGCACTGAGGTCAGAGGTCAAGTCCTGCCCCTGAAGACCCAGAAACCCACTGCAGCTCGCCGGCCTCGCCCCGTCACCCCTCTGCTCCGGGTGTAAAAGTATTTGCGTCTTGAAGGACAGTTCAGAGGTCAGCTGGCGGTGGACGTGACTGTGTGCACGAGGCTGCAGGCTTTTACGTTTATGGACACACTCCAAACGTTTGTGCTGTAAATACTCCAGATGCCTGCAGCTCTCCAGCAAATAACTAGGAGAGAGGGATAAGGAGTTATCTTTCTAACCAGCTGGAAACTCATTCATTCGCAGATTCGATTCATTTCACAATACGATATATATAGTTTATTTCTTTCTTTCTTTCTTTCTTTCTTTGCTCTCCCTCTCTCTTTCTCTCTCTCTCTCTCTCTCTCTCTCTCTCTCTCTCGGTCATCTAAGGTCAGGTTACTCCACCACACCTCCTTTTTTTATTTTACACGTCTATCACGGATCAGGGGTGTCAAGGTGCTTCCAAGGAGTTTAAACACACAGAATGCACTTGCATACACACACACACACACACACACACACACACACACACATGTGAACTGGCAGACAGCAGTTTTCAGCATGAGGAGTGTGATCAGGGTCAATGATAAACTCATTTTCATTTCCATGACCTCGTTTCTTCTGTTAAATGTCCACCATAACCATGTGACCCAGTCACATGACAGCCTCTGAACAGTAGCTGCAGGATTAGATTTCATCGCCACGCCATTATTTATGAATATAAGTGCAGCTAGTGAATCATTGATGATTGACCAATCACAGGAATGTGACCTATGTGGATGTTTTCACACACTTACACAATATTTAATACATTTATTAATCCTTTTGCTCTGCATCATTACTCATTTCTTCAGCAGCTCATGCTTTCCCTCCAGTAAGACATATAGAAGAGAGATGGGTGTGTGGACGTCTGTATTTTTATTCGCTAATGTCTAGGTTTTCCGCAAAATGTGAAAACGTGAGATAAATAACATCAGGCTTATCTCGGTTCTGGGTGCTGCAGGAAAGCACGTTGTCTATCTCTCACACACACACACACACACACACACACACACAAACACAACACACTAACACACACAACACACTAACACATGCTCGTGTGTGCTCTGACGAGTTAACTGACGCACGTGGAGACCCATCTGAAGCTGAAAGTACAAAAACTGTGACCCCGAACAGGAAGTTACGCCCCGAAGGTCCTGCAAGTGCATTGCACAGCGTCTCAGGAGTGCAAAAATTTCAGAAGTTCTTATACATCTGATGTACACTCCTCTGTCTCACTTTCTGGCAAGTCTATTTGTATCTGTTAAGACAGGTTATCGGTTCGTTCTGAAGAATTTATTCGGATTTGGTTACATCCTTATTATATAGTTACATTTATGGCATTTTGGCAGATGCCCTTATCCAGGGCAAATTACAGTTATCTCATTTATACACCTGAGCAGTTGAGGGTTAAGGGCCTTGCTCAGGGGCCCAGCAGTGGCAGCTTTGGTGCACCTGGGATTCAAACTCACAACCTTCTGATCGGTAGTCCAACACCACTGAGTGATATACAGCCTAACACTTCTGAGGTGTCATTAATGGACCTGTGAGCTACAGTGGTGTGAAAAAGTGTAAGCTGAAGCGCACTTGGGTTCTGCAGCAGGACAATGATCCAAAACACACACCAGCAAGTCCACCTCTGAATGGCTGAAGAAAAACAAAATGAAGACTTTGGAGTGTCCTAGTCAAAGTCCTGACCTCAATCCCATTGAGATGCTGTGGCATGACCTTAAAAAGGTGGTTCATGCTCGAAAACCCTCCAATGTGGCTGAATTACAACAATTCTGCAAAGATGAGTGGGCCAAAAGTCCTCCACAGCGCTGTAACAGACTCATTGCAAGTTATGGAAAACGCTTGATTGCAGTTGTTGCTGCTAAGGGTGACCCAACCAGTTATTAGGCTTAGGGGGCAAACACTTTTTCACACAGGGCCATGTAGTTTTGGATTTTGTTTTCCCTTAATAATAAAAACCTTCATTTAAAAACTGCATGATGTGTTTACTTGTGTTATCTTTGACTAATATTTAAATGGGTTTGATTATCTGAAACATTAAAGTGTGACAAACATGCAAAAAAAAAAAAAAATCAGGAAGGGGGCCAACACTTTTTCACACCACTGTACCTTCCTTGTGAAATAGCTAGCAGAAGAACTTTGTGGAAAGCTGAGTGAAAAAAAAATTATGTAATCTACAAAATATGAACCATTTAATGGTATTAAGCGTGCTAGCTAGCTAGAAAGGAGAGCAGGAAAAGGTTAAATAAATGAATTAATGCTATTTTGGTACTTCCACCTTGTGTGTGTGAAGTTTGCATGTTCTCCCTGTGCTTCGGGGGTTTCCTCAGGGTTCTCCAGTTTCCTCCATCAGCCCAAAGACATGTGGTGTACTCTGAGTGTCATCTTTAAATTATCCAGTGTATGTGTGTGCGCGTGTTTCAGGGGATTCCTCAGGGTTCTCCAGTTTCCTCCATCAGCCCAAAGACATGTGGTGTACTCTGAGTGTCATCTTTAAATTATCCAGTGTATGTGTGTGCGCGTGTTTCAGGGGATTCCTCAGGGTTCTCCAGTTTCCTCCATCAGTCTAAAGACATGTGGTATAGGCTGTGTGACAACTACAGACCTTTTTTTTCTTAATATTAAAAAGAAATCGTAGAAATATAAACTTTTTGTTCCACGTCTCCATTTAAACTGTGTGCGTTCGTGTGAGATCGGTCTATTAAAATGGCTTGTGTTTTGTATTTAATCTCGCATTTCAAGTATAAAAAACAAATAATAGAAAGAAGTGTAAGATATTTTGACTTTTATTGAAAACAAACCCATAGGGTTCAAATACAAAAACATAATTTATAATACAAAAATACACCCAAAACAAAGCAATATATCATCTCATAAAATCTCATACAATTAGATTCAATATGAAAGGCCATCGCTGGAAAAATAAAGACATCAGTAACACAGTGCATTTCCTGATCTGGCTAATATAACACAGGCACCCTGAAGTTGGCACTTTAGGTGTCGGGATGTCGCTTGGCCCCCTAAGTAGGAAAGTCCACGTTCAGACACACGGTGCATCGGTGCAGCATTCGTGATGTTCTGAAACACGTCATAGACGGGGAAGCAACATAGAAGTGGAAGACTAAATAATAATGCAAACTGCATCCATACGAAAGTGCATCATTACGGAAGCTTCGTTAAACACTGATCCGCGTCAAATCAAAACAGTTCCTCATGTCTCCTAAAACACAAGATCTCTACAGAATGATTGGTAACATGTGAGGAAGCTAAAAGTTGCTTTGCGCCCTTGGTTTAGGGAATGTTTCAGAGAAAATCTAAACCCTCGTTTCAGCAGGAAGCTAAAGATGGACGGCTTGCAACAGTGAAACGGCGCGCATCAGATCGCGCGCTCGTTCAGTCCCTGAAAGTTCACCACGACGTGCGCCCGGAAAGGTACTAGAGCTAGAGTGTCGTGACAGCACAGACACTGAAAACCGGGGCCCACTTCATCCCTGGACCCTCCTCGCCTCTCTTGTCGGCTTTTTAAGTCGTCCTCGGTTTGAAGAAAGCGTCTGCGCTTCCTGAATGGTGAGGGAAGGAAGACACCTGCTTGGAGCAGATAAGCCGCTCAATAGACTGGAAGCATGCGGGGGTTGCCGTTGTACTCTTCCTCCACCTGTGAATATGTTAAAATATGTTTTTCAGAATGAAACATCATAATAAAAATATCATGGTTAGTTGATATGAGACTAGCGCTTTTACATAACAGATCAAGACCCACCTCTGAGTATGGTGGAAGTGGAGGGAAGAACTGTGGACTGTTCATGAAGATGGGACTGTCTCCACCGTCGTAGTCGTCCAGCAGTGGCGTGCGCGGCTGGTCCAGGCGGAAGTCACGAGTTATGTCGCAGTAACTGGGTGGACACGAGGATGGCATGCGCAGGGACACCCAGCTGCTGGAGGCTGTGCTCTCCTGACTGCTCATGCTGTTACTGCGGCTGCTGAGCCCACTGTAAGGCACCGTCCCGATGACCAGAGGCAGCTCCAGGATCAGCTTCTCACTGCCTGGAATGTGCATGTAGATCTGAAGACGTAAGAAACGATCAGTTAGCATGCTAGCCCGCAGGTGACGCAATCATTCCCAGTGTATTTGCTGCCATGTAGGGTGACATCAAATTGATAGCACTTACCATGAGGGCGTACTCAACGCGGATGATCCCGCAACCCAGAATGGAGGGCTTGATCTTAGGCACGCGGATGCTCTTCCCAAGCCAGGCGTCACACATCCCTGAGATGATGTGATTCCCACGAACTGAGGAAAGCTTCTGCCTGAACATTTTGGTGTGCCCGTTGGCTTGGTATATCTGTTTGGCCACGATGGCGGCTTTGGGCACCACGATGCGTGAGCAGGTGTTCTCAAACTTGGCATCGATGAAGATTTCTTCTCCTTCGCAGAAGCCGCGTCTGTCGATCTTGGCGTTCAGAGACACCTGGCCGTCGGGGATGAACATGCAGGTGACCTTCTTCTCCTTCATGCCGCTTGCAGGAGACTGAAAACATCCAGAGATTACAGTCAGCTTAGCAAGTCAAGCTATATTGCAGGTTTGATTGACATACCAACTGATATTACGATATTAAAAATGTACGTTACTCACCAGCAAGTCTGGGGTGTTCACATCCAGAGGCTCTTCCACCTCGAAGTTTTTCTTGCACTCGACCACCGGATGAGACGCTCTCTCCATCACGGCTTTGACGTAGTACTGCACGCTACCGAACTTTCCCTCGTACGAAGAGACGAGCTGCCTGTGGATGGAGAAACAGGAAGTCAGTACATGATGTTTCTTTGTGTCATATCTCAACACTTGCAGCACAGACATGCATGGGAAACAAACCCAGCGATGCTCACCCTTGCTGTGGAAGCTCAAAGCCGAACGTGTATTCGTACTTGTTTCCAGGCCTGAGGATGACCGACCCATCCGTATCTATGAAGAACATATAAACTTTTGTTAATAACTGTAGTTATTGTGGATTTATGCAGCTGTATAAGTAATCAGCTTGAACTAATATCTACTTAGCTAGCTATCAACATCTGTGAAAAAATATCATTTTACATATTACACATAAAAACATTTCAACCAATCCGAAAAAATACTTGTAAATGAATGTTGCAAAACAATACAAATTGAAGCTTCCTTATTAATTAAAAGTATCAAAAGAGTACATTTTTAGCTAGTAGCTAGCAAACGCTTTAGCCATGACGGTCTACTGCAGTACAGCAATGCCATATCACACTGTTTAGTGCGCTAGTACGCGTTCCACAATACGGAAGAAGCTAATAAAGCAGCCATACTATTTAGTACGCAAGTGTGCGCTATGGATCGGTAGCTATGGCGACGCAAGGGTACATAGTGTTTTCCTAGAGCCTACTACTACTTAGTATGGAAGGATGCGTCGTCGTTGTTGTTGTTGTTGCTGTTGATCTCGTCTCACCTGCAGGATGGTCGTCCAGCTGAACCACTTCTTCATACTTTAGATAGTCGATTTCTTCCCGACATCTTTGCTTTGCTTTGGCGTAATCCACTTTAGCACAGCCGACGCCGAGCACTCTCATCGCCGACACCCGAGTGATTTCATTCACCTCGACCACGATCTTCCCGGCCACTTTATCCCCGCTGCAGTAAAACGTCTTGGATGGATCGTTAAACACGATCTGGAAGACCTTCATTCTCTTGGTCATGGCTACCATCTTTGTGTTGATTTCGAACTCGCTGCACAAAACCCCTTAAGCTTTCAACGCCCTAAACAGAGCCGATCCAAACGCAGCCCTGTGCGCTACAGATACGTAATGAAGCACTGCTGGAATGAAAACGCCCGCAAGTGCGGTATTGTTTTCCCAAAAGTCAATGCTATGTCCTGACGTGCTACTGTGCATGCTAAGTCCCCCCAAAGCTTTCCTCAGATCTACGCTGCCTTGCCTTATATAGTGCCACAGCACCAGTGACTGATTCACACACGCAGCTTGTTTACCAGCGCTCCCACTCGCTCATGAACGGGCGCTGTGCTGAGCGTGTGGCCAGCACGTGCACACCGCTCCCATTGGCTGAGGCGCGTTGTTTGCGTCGCGTCCAGCCAATCAGCGCTCAGCAGCGGTGCGTGGACACCGCGTGGACTACAGCAGAGGAGCGAGTGTGCAGCAGCTGCCGGAAAGAAACGAGGAGGAGGAGAGAAAGAAAAAAATGTCCTGAACAAAGGGTGTTTTCCTGGCAAAAACTCTTTCTGTGTTAATATGCTACGACGAGAAACGTTTTAAAATGGTGAATTCTCGATTTGAGGAATAAGAAAAGCAGTATGCTGGATAAAAGCATGTGCAATGTTATATATATCTGTCATTGAGGCATTTTTACTCCATGTATAAGTTACAGTAAAATCAAACATAATGCTTCTGCACCTAACCCGTCTGGACATCCACACCATTTGCAAGTGCCATGTGCATTGGATTAAACAATACCAAATATATATATATATATATATATATATATATATATATATATATATATATATATATATAATCCAAAATAAGCATTCTGTTAGCTGCACCCTATGTTTTGCACTACTTAGGGTTTGAAATGTTTGTGCAATGCAAAGTGTAGGCACAAAATGTACCAAAGCAAGGCTTTTTTCTACGTCTCTGTGAATTCTGTAAGTGTTTTCCACCTGCATAGTCTACTACATCCGAAACATCCGAAATAACCAGCTAGATCTTATATTAGGATATTGCACAGGGTAGAAAGTCGTTCATTCTGTATCTTATGAAGGAAAAAATGGTACTAAAAAAGTGTTTATGTACTGTATGTAGTCGTGCATGTGTCTGGAATAAAAAATAACACAGCAGTAGCAGTAACACAGGGATGTAAACTGCATGCATAGTTTGTCCCGACATGCTGATTTAACAGTTATTTAAAAAGATTTGATCAAATACATTGCAAAGTGGTGTTATTTTGTTAATCGGAAAGATTTCATGAAACTATTTGAGACCTAGATAGGCAAAAAAACAACAAACAAACAATCAAATAAATGTAAAGAATGTTAGAAAGACAAAAAATAGGAATGAGCTGTTTAGGTGCTGAAAGAGTCGACTCTTTTGGTGATTCCGAGTCAAATGATCTGACTCACTGGGAAAAGGTAGAATTTTCCACCACTTTTGGAAATCAATGCTACTGTTTGGTTTTACATCGAGGTGTAAAAGACAAGAAAAGAAAAGGTTGTTATTGTTACAGCCCTCTGCTGCCTATGAGGTGAAGTGCAACCGACTGACAAAAGCCTGACATTTCTCAACAGCACGTTCTGCCTCCTGCTGTTATGACATTGACCTCAGTGTTAGTGATTAAAAGACTGGGGGCGGAGTTTATTTTTAGGCCTCAAAAACTAACCACAAGCCTGAAATGAAGAAACCAGCTAGATGCGTTGTGTTGCAGCCGTGTGCACAATCTAACCATAACAAAGTTATCACTGTGGTTTCTTCATGTACTGGGGAACAAGCTAGTTTAGCTGATGTCTGCTATCTGTTCTGCTGACATCACTTTCATCCTAAAAGAGATCCTGTGATAGACATCAGAGACAAACACGTCGAGAGTTGAATAAGAGCGTGGAAAAAAAGCCTACAACCTTTGTGTGTGTTACTACTTTTACGAAACTGTTATGGTTGAACTTTATAGCAAATGGTTTCGCTGTAAGATACACTATATTGGCAAAAGTTTTGGGACGCCCCTCCAAATCATTGAATTCAGATGTTGTTTTTCAGGGGTTGGGCTCGGCCCCTTAGTTCCAGTGAAAGGAACTCTTAATGCTTCAGCATACCAAGACATTTTGGACAATTTCATGCTCCCAACTTTGTTTGGGGATGACCCCTTCCTGTTCCAACATGACTGCACACCAGTGCACAAAGCAAGCTCCATAAAGACATGGATGAGTGAGTTTGGTGTGGAGGAACTTGACTGGCCTGCACAGAGTCCTGACCTCAACCCCATAGAACACCTTTGGGATGAATTAGAGTGGAGACAAGCCCTGAAAAACAACACCTGAATTCAATAATTTAGAGGGGTGTCCCAAAACTTTTGGCAATATATTGTAATTGTATCGTCACTTTAATATTTGTATTTGTACCATAACTTGGGACACTATATCTGTGTTAAATACCTCTGCTGCTGCTATTCTTGCACTCACTGCACAACACTGTTTTTTGCACTCACTGTACAACACTGTTTTTTTTTTGCACACAGTCGGCGTTATGTGTCTTGTTTGTCTGCACTCGTCTCGTCATTCCCTGCACTTATATTGTATGTTCGGTTTAAAAATTCTGCACCTTAGTTTAGCTTCATGTTTGTCCGCGTCACGCTGTATTTTGTTTTTGTTATGTGTAGCACCTCTGGTCCAGGAGGAACGTTGTTTCATTTCACCATGTACTGCATCAGCTATATATGGTTGACGTGACAATAAAGCTTCTTTGACGTGATCTTTGACTTTGACTAAATACACAACAACAATCGGGATCACCGTGTCTGAAATCGTGCCATCTCTTTCTGAATAGAAAGCACTGTAAAGCAAATCACGACAAGCTGTGCTCACCATTATCCGGCTCCTTAATTCAAATCACTCAAAACCTGTGCTTCTGCTTGTGTAACCGGTATGAAAAATGGACACCCTGTAATTACCGTGTTTACTTCTCGTTGGCTCCGTCAAAGGAGAAAGTTACAGCCAATCCGCCTCGTTCTAAGATGTTTCAGGTGATACAGTCCACCTGGCACCAACATCCTTGCCACAGATAAAATCACAGCTCCGTTTTTTCCCCATTCTAATGTTTGATATAAACATTAACTGAAGCGCTGGACCTTAATCTGTAGGATCTTGTGAATTGTGCTGCTGGAACATGATTGGCTGATTAGATAACTGCATGGATGTACATGTGTTTCTAATAAAGTGGAGTGTGAATGTAGATAGCAGTTATACATTTGTAGATGTAGATCCAGCTATACATTTATGAATGGAGTGCGCCCTCTAGCGGACTTACAGGTAAAACGTTAACATTTTGATTAAACAAGAGAGATAAATGAAATAACTTGAACAGGGTAATACTAGCTGAAATCACATCATTCAAATCATAACGTGTTTATTTTGTAGAATGTTTACTTTTAATACATTTAAAGAAAATATTTTATCCAATATTCCTGTTCATTCATGATGACAAATGATATTCTAAACAATTGGAACAGATTCTAGATGAAACATTATATTTTAGCATTATTGTAGTAAAAAGTCGTCGTATTGTCGCAGGAAGTGACGTAACTGTTAAGGAAAAACGTGTTAATGCCAGAAACATAAACAAATGATTCGTTAAAACAGAACATATGATCCAAATGTGACATTTTAATTTAAAGTTTTGCATGTTTGTTTTTTTTTGTAGAAACGATGTAAATTATCCCAATGTCATTGTTAATCACTGTATATCTAGAATCATACACGAATAATAGTTTTCAAAAAAAAAAAAAGAAAAGAAAGAAAGACAAAAAGAAAGAAAAAGATTACGTTGCAGCATCAAAGTGCTTCCGGGTGAAAGGTTGCAAGTCATTCCAAAATGGCTGCTCCCATGGAGTTGTACTGTTGGAAAGGCGACTATGGCTTACCCTCGGTCGATGTGGATTGTTTAACTGTGCTGGTAAGAATGGTTCCCGGAATAAAACAAATATCCGTTGTCTGGATTGTGCAGCATTTTTAAGTCGTATTAAAATTCATTTTGATGTGTATTTCGGTTGTGAGCATAAAGTGACCTGAGCTAGTAACTCAATCAAGAAAGACACTATCGTGAGACATCTAAATTTTAAACCCTAAACCACTCGCTATTTAAGCTCCCTGTACAGGAAAAGACGCACTGGGCTACAATTTATTTCCATTAAGCAACCATGTGAGATTCAGATCCCTATAACTGCATTACACATGACTAGTGTCTCTGTAATAAACATTCCTTATGTCTAAAAATAATCTAAATGGGAATACAGCTCCTTATTTCATATACATGTTCACTACATCATATATAAAAATCAAAACTCTGATCCCACATGTAGTTATTATATGTTTAATGAAGCAGATTCTGGTTACTGTGTTCTTTATAAGCCAGGTCTGTAGTGCGGATCATGTCCAAATGAAAGCAAGACTAAAATTCGTTATATACTTTTTTAATGCAAAGGCTTTACTTCATCTAGCTTTGTTTATACATTGCATTAATAACTGATATGTTCTGATGAAGAAGGGATTGATTCTTGTGCATGTGGTCAGAAAGACAGCACAGACATAAAAGCTGACATAAAAACAAAACAGTTGGTGGATGAGTGAGTGAGTGAGTGGATACATGGAAGGATTGATGGACAGATGGATGGATGAGAGTGATGGATAAGTCGGTGGTTGGGTGGATAGCTGTACGAATGATTTGATGGGTGGATGAGAAAGTGGTTTGATGGGTGAATGGATAGGTGGATGGATAGATGTATGAATGATTTGGTGGCTAGATGGATGAATGAGTAGTTTGATGAATAGGTGGATGGATAGTTTGATGGATGGTTGAATTTATGGATGAGTGGGTGGTCGGGTGGATAGGTGTATGAATGATTTGATGGATGGATATGTGAGTGGTTTAACATATGAATGGGTGGGTGGGTGGGTGGTTGGATGGGTGAGTAGTTTGATGGATGAATAGAAGGTGGATGAGTGAGTGGATGGATGAATGAATGAATGGTTGGATGGTTGGATGAATACATGGATGAATGAATGAAGTCACTTTAGGTTTCCTTCCACCAGAGGAACCAGGACAGAATTTAATTCTTTGAACCATTTCAGTTCCTGCTCCTGAACACTGCAGTAACATGTTTAGACATCACCTGCTCAGTGTCTGGTGGACTGAGTGTGTGATCTGTAAAAGCTCTAACCCTCGCTGTGGAGCTCTGTTCTTCTTGAGGAACCGTTCTCCAGCTTGTTCTCCTCCTGAACATTTCCCATCTGACTGTGAGCTTGGCTCTTTGTAATCCCCACTCTTCAGAACTTACCTTAGTGTAACTTTGTGTCATGTGGTTGCGCTTCAGTAGAAAATGTCTCTACTCCTCCTTTAACATCGAAAACCTTTCCTTGTTGCCATGGTTACTGCGAAAACAGGCTTAAGCGTGCTGCTGATAATTACACTGTAAAACAAAAGGAGCTTCTTTACCTGCAGCTTTACACCGATTATAACGTCAGAGTGAAAGGATTAGACGTTTATTCATATTCGTGATAATGATGGGGTTTCTCTCATCTCTCACTGCAGGAAAATATGCTATAATAACTGTCTAAAACTGTATCTTTTCTTTGTTCAGTTCTTCCTCCTTTTCTGCCTTTCATTGCTTGCTTCTTTTGTTCCTTCCTTTCTTCCACCTTACTCTGCTTTTTGTTTGTCTTTTGTTTCTTTCCTTGTTCTTTTATCATTCATCTTTCACTTCACCCATTTCAATTTCTTTCTTGTTTCCTTCCTTCCTGTTTTGTTTGCTCCAGTTTGTTTATTCCCTTCCTAAATTTCTTTGTTCATTTCTCCCTTCCTTTATTGATTTCTTCCTTTTTTCCTTATTTTCTTTGTCTTGTTTGTTCCATTGTTTCACATTTTCACAAGACGGTCAATTTTTATTGAAATCTTTGGCTCAGAAAACGAGTGTGTTTACCTTAAACTCTGCAATATGAGTTTAGTCAGAAATATGAGTAAGAGTGCTCTGCTCCTCATCACACAGGTATTAAGGAGCAGTAATCTACCATTTTTCATACTCTAAACCCCTGTAACTCCCGCCTGAACCCTGTAACCCCACATGGACCCTGTAAAATCCCCCGAACCCTATAACCCCCTGATCCCTGTAACATCTCTGTTCCCTGTCACCCCTGTAACCCTCTATTCCCATGAACCCTCCACCCTTAAGCCCTATAGCCCTCCTGAACCCCTTTGAGTGTTGTCTGTTTGCTTTGTCTGGCTTTTTCCTATGTTTTCTATTTTCTATGTGTTTATTCTTAATTCTTTTGCCTGATTTTTTTTTTTGCCTGTTTGTGTTTTTCACTCTTTGTGTAGCTTTTTGTTTGTCTTGCTATTATTTTCGTGTCTATATTTTTCTCCTTGTTTTGTTCTCGTCTTGTGTATCCTGTCCGACTGCACTCCTGATATAAATAACAGACACACACACTGCATTTCTACATCGCACCAGATGATCGCAAAGAATCAAACACACATTCATGTGTTTTTCCACCTTCAGTTCGAACCCAAAATTAGTTAGTACGGAGTGCTGACTTCCTGCATGGCTAAACTTCCAGTCGTGTCTGAGATTCAGGACTGGCCCCAGAAAATAGACGTCTGGTTTCGGTCCCTGAACCAAACGGCAAATGAAAATCTTTTTCTTTGGTCGCAGCACTGAGCCTGCACCATTTTAACAAAACACGGGATAGGTTTCAGTTACTTAAACCACAAAATAAGACACTGCTGTGGATTTGCGCATGGTTTTTCCAGCAAATTCAGCACCATGTATGGAGACTGTATACTGAATTCTAGCATCGATAGAGAATTTACTTTGGCAAGAAAATTAAACTAGATCTATTGGATTAAATTCGATTAAAGGAATTAAAGTAGAACTATTGCTAAGCAAAATAATGACCTTCTAATGAATCGCCTACTGTAGAAGGACGATCTCGACATAAATCCACACGCAGAACATGGACCAAATTAAATATGTACAGAATGATGTCATCCTTTTTAACATTTCACAGGTCCATTGACCCTGTTGTCAGTTGTGTGATCGCAGCTAGGTATAAACCCTCATTCCCTCACCGGCTTGCTAATTTTATCTTTCTTTTCTCTTAAAGCTAATAAGAAAAACAAAACAAAACTACAGAGGATCCATAAAACCCAAGCTTCTCCTTCCTGAATACAAATGACTAGGTGAAGTGTCTAGATTTTGGGCTTTTTTATGAAAAGTGAGAGCGCTAACTAGACGTGAATCCGGGTTTGAGATGGACTGTAAGTTGTGATTTAATTGACACATATATTCATATGTTCATGTGGAATCTGCTCTGACGTCACTCACGTGAGGGGCGTGTTAACGCTGGCCTTCTGCTCTGAGGAGTAATGTTTAAAGTGGCGTTATTTCGCTTACTGTGTGAAATATGGCTCTGCTGCCTTGCCGTAAACCTGTAGGAAAACACGACGTGGGAGATTTACTGCAATTTCGAGGCTTTCCTCAGTGTGGAAAAGAGAAAGCCTCAAACCACAGCGGAGTCGAGCGAGGAGGAGCAGCTCTCGGGTTCATCCTCTTCAGCGGCTGATTCACAGCATGAGGAACCGTCAGTGCGAGAACCTCAGCAAAACAAACAACAGGCTGGAGAACACACGAACTTCATTTATTCTTCTACAATGTCACGTATAGGGCGTCTACTTTTATTTAGCTGTTTTCTAGTTTCGCGTCTTAAACTAGCTTATCTCTTGTTTTATTCCTTGAATGAGCTGTTTTCTCGGGGTACGCCTTAAACAAGTCGTTTTCTCAATTTAAGTCTTAAAGTAGCCGCGTTCTTGTTTTTATTTCATAAGCGGTTTTCTTGTTAAACATCTTACGCCAGACATTTTCCTGTTTTACATCTTAAACTAGCCCTTTTCTCGATTTACGTCTTAAATGAGCCGATTTTTCTTTGGAGTTTTAACCTTGGGATGTGGTAGATTAGTGGTTAAGGTGTTGATCAGAAGGTTGTGAGTTCAGATCCCAGGTTCACCAAGTTGCCACTGTTGGGCCCCTGAGCAAGGCCCTTGATCCTCAATTTCTCAGTTGTATAAAATGATATAAGTTGTAGGTCGCTCTGGATAAGGGTGTCTGCAAAAAGCCAGAAATGTAAATGTCACCATGCTGTTTTCTTGCTTGAAGCATTAAACTCCCCGCTTTCTCAATTTCTTTGTTAAACACTGTTGTTTTCTGTCGTTTTCTTCTCCAGGCCTATGCCAAGTTTGCAGGTGCGCCACTCAAAGTTCACAAGATTACCAACCCATGGAGAAGCCCAACAGGTGGGAATGTCGCATTCTTTCTGCTTGAATTCTTTATTTTTCCCCCCAAGGAAATACTTCAGGTGAACCCCTGCGTTTCTTTCCTCATTCGCTCCCTTCAACGACTACAACCTAGCTACTTTACTGACTTTATACCAATATGTGAAAAGCGGCGTCATCCCTGAAACCCCACCCCCACCCATCTTCCTCCAT
>JAUCMX010000028.1:15820885-15828385 GCA_033459395.1 Hemibagrus guttatus | reverse complement strand
CTACGTGTTCGGTCACCTGGCTCCTCTGCTGAAGATTAAACTCCCCAACGCTAAACTCCAGCAGCACCTGAACTCCTTGGAGAACCTGACGCAGTTCTGCTCCAACATCCTGCTGCTTTATTTTCCCTCAGACAGCCGAGGTCCGCACGGTTTCCTTCTTCACCACATTACCCCACAGCGCTGCTGAATTCTTCCATCTGATTGGTCAGACAGTGTTGATGAGTTTCCTGTAACGGCGAATTCAGACCACGGGTTTAATCCCGGGTTTACGTTAACGCACTCGTTCTAATACGTTATCGTTGCTATAGTAACAACATGTTTCATTAGACTTCCTGCTGTTGATTATTATTTTGCTCTAAGCGCACCACACTCTGTGTATTCTTACTCATTAGTAAAGCTATAAGCTAAACATCTAGGAAAGATAAAAGGTTAAAGATTCGTTGTTATGATCTTTTTTTCCTCCCAGAAGCTCAGAGCAGAAAAGCTCCCGTTCACACCGACGGCGGCGGCGGCGACTTCGATAACGAGCCGCACAAACGCCGTAACCAGATCCTGTCCGTGTTGTTCGCCGTGGCGGCCATGTTGGGTTACGCCGTCCTCAGCGGCATCCTCACCATCCAGAGCTCGCGATCGGAGCTGGACGAGCCTCACCGTGACGACGAGGACGATGAAGAAGAAGAAGAAGAGTGACTTTAAAAGAAAAACTAAAAGAAAACTGTATATTCTGAATGAATCTGGAATCCCGAGCTCTGCTATTAAAGTGTTTCTGAGCTTGTTTATTCAGCAACACTCACACTGGTGCTCCTGTTGGTGTGTTTTTGTTCTGTTTTGTAAAATCGGTTATCAATTGTTAGCATTCTTCTTTTTTTTTTTCTTCTTTTTTTTTTTTTTTTTGCATCATCGCTGTTAGAGAGCGAGCTGTAGAGCTGTAGTGATGACATCATTGCAGCAGATCTTTCTGTCTGATCTCTCATTCGGATCTGTCTGATCTAACGCAAGTGCTTCTCATTAGAGCTGATGGAATTTTTTTCATGATCTGATGAACAGATTTTTTTTTTATTAATTGTTTGTCCGATTAAATGTTCTGTATCAAAAGTTATACCTTTTTTTTTTTGCCGTCTTCCCAATTAGCCAACGAGTTTCTTGCTAGCACCACATTTACTGCTGGAGTTCTTGCTATCTAGCTCTAGTTTTGCAGCTAGTATTGCTAACTAGCTAGCAGAACAAAGCTCCAACTGCTTTTCGGACGTCTTCGCCCTCGCTTTTTGCGGGATGTAAATTCACTTTTATAAATAGCTTCTTCTAGGGGGGCACGGTGGCTTGGTGGTTAGTACATTTGCCTCACACCTCCAGGGTTGGGGGTTTGATTCCCACCTCTGCCGTGTGTGTGGAGTTTGCATGTTCTCCCCGTGCCTCGGGGGTTTCCTCCGGGTGCTCCGGTTTCCTCCCTCCCTCCTCAAAGACATGCATTGTAGGTTGATTGGCATCTCTAAATTGTCCGTAGTGTGTGATTGTGTGTGTGTGTGTGCCCTGCGATGGGTTGGCACTCCGTCCAGGGTGTATCCTGCCTTGATGCCCAATGACGCCTGAGATAGGCACAGGCTCCCCGTGACCCGAGAATAGATCGGATAAGCGGTAGACAATGAATGAATGAAATAGCTTCTTCTTCTAATCTACATCTTCGTTGAAGGAACATTTTGTTTTGTTTTATCCCCCCCCCCGACCCCATTCAATAGATTTCTGAGTTTCCTTTTGTGGAATTTTTATTTTCTTCTTGCTGTTCCTTTGAGTGGGCGGAGCTATTTTTGTTGCAGGTGATGCCATTGCTGCCAAAGCACCAATCGGAACGAAGCATCAACTGAAGCGGTGTGTTTCCTGCTCTCCTGTACGTGAGTGTGGGCTAAAATGCGTTTTATTGTTTTGTCTAGTTTTTGTTTCGTTTCTGTCACGTTCTTTATTTTTTTCTTGTTTTTTTTTAAGATCATCTTGATCTACACGTAGTGCTGATAAAAAAAAAAAAAGTGCTCTTTACTTATGCATGGAATCATCGAAAAGGCCAGATCAAATCGCGACGCTTTCTAACCTGAAAAGATCGTTTGATCTCGCTGAGCTTCGATGCCAAAACTTGTGATTCTGAATGATGTGACGATTTAATTGCAGGCCAGGTAAAGCTCAGCTGAAGCTATTAACCCTTATTGCATGTGATAACCCTTATTGAGTGTGCGATATGAGAGTGTGCAGGTTGTACTGTAATGAACTCCAGGAGTGCAAAACTGCTTGAATGAGTGAAAGCACAAGCACAGCGTTCCCCCTTTAAACTCCTATCTGTGAGACGGAGAATCTGCGCCATTTTGAAAAATCATAACGTCCTCCAAATATCATCGGGTTCGCTCGATTTTCATTTCATTTCCGCGATGGCAAAATCGTGACATGCCGGAGGATCCGAGTGATCAGTAGCTGGAAGCAGGCAGTAGAAGTGAAGTAATATAAACTGCAAGCTTACCTGATCTGACCTCTTTCTGTGAGAACATTGCTGCTAGAAATAAATAAACCAGAGCATCACTCCGTCAGCTCCTGTGTTCCTCTTTCAGCATTCCAGCTTTTCTAAACACTTGCTTACGTTACTGAGGAAAGTGAACCCTGCCCTAATCACAGGCGTTCAGTTTTTAGAACATTTTAGAAATCATGTTTCAGGACCAGAGCAATGCCTTCTGGGTAAATCGTGCTACTACAGCGAGCTAAATGTAACCTCTTATCTAATCCCACCACTTTTACTTGAGATACAATCTGATCAAGAAACAGAACAGCACAGGAAGTGTGGGTTAAACGCTGTTTTGAAATAGAACCAGTGTTTTTTTTGGGGGTTTTTTAAATACAATTTTTGGCTGTGATGTTTAAAACAAAAACAAACAAAAAAATGCTCATGTTTGCAGAGAACATTTTCTCTTCTCTTCTCTTAAACGACTAACAGAAAACGTTCCCATGGTTGCGTTTTTGCTAAGTAACTTGCACACTTCCTTCTCACTTCTAACTTCTAAACACAGTGAAGCTTTCCAGGAAATATTCAGAAACTGGAGCTCTTGTTCCAAAATCCATCACGTTGTCATGATCCACCTGCTGAATACAGACAGAACCGGCGGAGCTGACGGATAAATATTTATTCCGGGTGAGGATGATGAAGACTTAATTTAGGTGAAGGCAGCTGTTCGTTAGCAGATGAACCGTGCTCATCATACAGGCATCTGACAATATTTCATTTCATTTTTTTTTATTTATTATTTTACTAAAGAGTGGATGTCATTTCAAAGGAATGAAAACCTCTCCGTGCATTATTTATGAAGATCTTTTGAGAATATTCTTAGAAAACCTCCACACCTTATACAGTCTGTAATAAACTATAAGTATGTTTGTAAGCACAAAATCCGAATTCAGGCTAAATGCATTTTAATGTAGATATTTATCCATAAAGTATATGTTCAGCCTTACAGTAGAATAATAGAGTTTATTCTTCAAATTCTTTCATTCTTCCCATGAACTTGTTCCAGGTTAACAGATGGTAAATAGATTACAAGAATAAAGAAATGGTGCTGTACTTGACATGATGATGTACAGACTAAACATGTTGTCATGCCTAACAAAGCATATGAACTCACCGGAAAACCATGATCTAAACAGAACTCTCTAGAAGCCCACACAAATCCTTTTGTATCCTTTATAATCCTTTATATATATATTCAGTGGTGTGAAAAAGTGTTGGCCCTGCCTGACAAAGTGAAGTAGACCAAAACATCCTCAAAAGCTAGACATCATGCCGAGATCCAAAGAAATTCAGAAACAAATGAGAGAGAAAGTAATTGAGATCTATCAGTCTGGAGAAGGTTATAAAGCCATTTCTAAAGCTTTGGGACTGCCGCGAACCACAGTGAGAGCCATTATCTACAAATGGCGAAAACATGGAACAGTGGAGAACCTTCCCAGGAGTGGCCGGCCGACCAAAATTACCCCGAGAGCGCAGCGACAACTCATCCAGGAGGTCACAAAAGACCCCACAACAACATCCAAAGAACTGCAGGCCTCACTTGCCTCAGTTAAGGTGAGTGTTCATGACTCCACCATAAGAAAGAGACTGGGCAAAAATGGTTTGCATGGCAGAGTTCCAAGACGAAAACCGCTGCTGAGCAAAAAGAACATAAAGGCTCATCTCAGTTTTGCCAGAAAACATCTTGATGATCCCCAAGACTTTTGGGGAAAAAATTGAACTTTTTGGAAGGTCTGTGTCCCATTACGTCTGGCGTAAAAGTAACACCGCATTTCAGAAAAAGATCATCATACCAACAGTAAAATATGGTGGTGGTGGTGTGATGGTCTGGGGCTGTTTTGCTGCTTCAGGACCTGGAAGACTTGCTGTGATAAATGGAACCATGAATTCTGCTGTCTACCAAAAAATCCTGAAGGAGAATGTCCGGCCATCTGTTTGTGCCCTCAAGCTGAAGCGAACTTGGGTTCTGCAGCAGGACAATGATCCAAAACACACACCAGCAAGTCCACCTCTGAATGGCTGAAGAAAAACAAAATGAAGACTTTGGAGTGGTCTAGTCAAAGTCCTGACCTCAATCCCATTGAGATGCTGTGGCATGACCTTAAAAAGGTGGTTCATGCTCGAAAACCCTCCAATGTGGCTGAATTACAACAATTCTGCAAAGATGAGTGGGCCAAAATTCCTCCACAGCGCTGTAACAGACTCATTGCAAGTTATGGAAAACGCTTGATTGCAGTTGTTGCTGCTAAGGGTGGACCAACCAGTTATTAGGCTTAGGGGACAAACACTTTTTCACACAGGGCCATGTAGTTTTGGATTTTGTTTTCCCTTAATAATAAAAACCTTCATTTAAAAACTGCATGATGTGTTTACTTGTGTTATCTTTGACTAATATTTAAATGTGTTTGATTATCTGAAACATTAAAGTGTGACAAACATGCAAAAAAAATAAGAAATCAGGAAGGGGGCCAACACTTTTTCACACCTGTGTATGTGTGTATATATATATATTTATATTTATATTTATATTTATATGGGGGCGGTGATCATACGCCCCTCCCAGAGATCACAGCCAATTTACTCTCTTGTTTTTATGAGCCCCACCCACCAGCCTGATGGTGATTTGCCTATTTTTTTTTATTTTAAAAAAGCACAAATCCTGAACTCACCTTTCACTCCAAAGCAAGTTGCTGTTTTATTTCCTAATAACATTTCTCTTCTTCAGTTTATAGTCACATTTAATATTACGGAACATCAATTAGGCATCTCATCACTTACATTAGAGCAGCTATGAACAATAGTTCTCACCAGATTCGCTGTTCTCTCTCTTCTAATGACCAGAAGAAAGCTTTTCATGTAACTGAGAAACCGGGAAAGTTAAGAAGCTTTACCTCTGACTCTTATAAAGTCCTGATGCTGGAGACTTCTTTCGTAAATGTACCTACTGCATCTGATTCAGTTCCTGCCGCATTTGATTCAGTACCTGCTACATTTGATTCAGTACCTGCCTCATTTGATTCAGTACCTGCCTCATTAGATTCAGTACCTGCCACATTTAATTCAGTACCTGCTGCATTTGATTCAGTACCTCCTGTATTTGATTTAGTACCTCCTGTATTTGATTTAGTATGTGCCACATTTTATTCAGTACTTGCCGCATTTGATCCAGTAGCTGCCACATTTAATTCAGTACTTGCTGCATTTGATACAGTAACTACCACATTTAATTCAGTACCTGCTGTATTTGATTCAGTAGCTGTCACATTTAATTCAGTACCTGCTGTATTTGATTCAGTACCTGCCACATTTGATTCAGTACATGCCCATTTAATTCAGCACCTGCCACATTTGATTCAGTACCTGCTGTATTTGATTCAGTACCTGCTGTACTTGATTCAGTACCTGCCACATTTAATTCATTACCTGCCACATTTGATTCAGTACCTCTTGTATTTGATTTAGTACCTGCTGCATTTGATTCAGTAGCTGCCACATTTAATTTAGTACCTGCTGTATTTGATTCAGTACCTGCCACATTTAATTCAGTACCTTCCACATTTGATTCAGTACCTCCTGTATTTGAATTAGTACCTGCCACATTTAATTCAGTACTTGCCGTATTTGATTCAGTAGCTGCCACATTTAATTCAGTACCTGCTGTATTTGATTCAGTACCTGCCACATTTAATTCAGTACCTGCCACATTTAATTCAGTATCTGCTGCATTTGATTCAGTACCCACTGTGGTAGTCCTGTTGCATTCTGGGATTTCTTACCTACTGTTTAATGAATAATTAGAATTAAGATGTACTGCTTCTTTGGCATTCTGTTTTTCACCTCCTGTACAGTAGGGTGCTAGGGATATTCAGACAGAGCTCACGTCATGCATCTTCTCATGTTTCCGGCTGCTTTATGTCACTGTTTTGAAAAAAGACTCAAGATTCTCAGGCCAATCTTTTCTCATGTCAGTGGATCATTAATTCTATTAAACAGCTTTACAAAACTGAGAGATTAGTAAGACAAGTGAGATAAGAAAAGACCAAGTGCCAAAAAGTGATTGTCTACACATTTAAAACAGACCATTTTTTTTTCTTTTTTGCAGAGTACAATCTTACTCATGTAGGTCAGAAGGACTTCCTCATCTTTCTCTTCAGTATGAAGACCAATTATCATTCCATCTGGTCTAGACACTCCTGGGGTGTGTGAGATTTACAGGTTCACATCTCACATACAGTGGCACAGCGGGGTAACGTTGCCGCCTCACAGCTCCAGGGTCACCGGTTTGATCCTCGGCTTATTGGCCGTGTGAAGGTTTGTATTTGTGTTGGATTCCTCCCACTGTCCAAAAACACGTGCTCCTGGTGAGTGTGTGTGTTCATGATGCCCTGCACTGGACTGGCGTCTCATTCAGGGGTGTAATCGCATCTCAGTGCTCCAGACGCCGGATCCACCGCATCCCAGACCAGGATAAAACACTTACTGAAGAAGCATGAATGTCTCACACGCTCTGTTGGATCTTTATTAGCTGCTGCTGTGGATTAGTGTGCATGGCTTACTGATGTAGTGTCCTCTAACCTGTGAAGGAAGGGGATTGGTCATGTGACCAACTTGTCTGGGGTAAACAGGGCATTGAAATATACTTCACTGAAGTAGTTTTAAACATATAACATGCTCCAAATATACAGTTCACATGACGTATAAAACATTTTAAAATAGATTTGATAGAAAATTTGAGTATTTTTGGATTTCAGTTTTTTAACAAAAAATAATCTTTATGAAAAAGAAGAAAAAAAGGGAAGACTGGATTATTTTCAAGTCAAGCCAGCACTGTCACTTTGACAAACACTATAATAACATCTTGTCTGATTTATACTATTGATGTTTTTTCTTTTTTTCTGCTAAAACTTGAACGTACCGCCACTAATGTTTAGCTAGTTCTGTCAAAATCACTGATAGAAAAA
>JAUCMX010000028.1:15798385-15805885 GCA_033459395.1 Hemibagrus guttatus | reverse complement strand
ATATCAACAAACACAATATTTCTAAGCTGATAAAACACAAACAGTCATGATCTTTCATGTCTTTATTGAGCACAGTCATCAAACGTACAAAGTGATGGTGGAAAAATTAAGTGAAGAAGTGCTTTAATAACTGGTTGAACCACCTAGAGATATTGTGTTTGTTGATTATTTTGACTTTGGTGGAAATCAAATCAAATTTCATGACCAATTTAAGCAGAAAACCAGGAAACTGAAAATGGTTCATTTACTTTTTCTTGCAACTGTAGATACACTGATAACAGGCATAACATTATGAGCAGTGTGAGGTGAAGTGAATAACACTGATGATCTCCTCATCATGGCACCTGTTAGTGGGTGGGATATATTAGGCAGGAAGTGAACATTTTGTCCTCAAAGTTGGTGTGTTAGAAGCAGGAAAAATGGACAAGCGTAAGGATTTGAGCGAGTTTGACGAAGGGACAAATTGTGATGGCTAGACCACTGGATCAGAACATCTCCAAAACTGCAGCTCTTGTGGGGTGTTCCTGGTCTGCAGTGGTCAGTATCCATCAAAAGTGGTCCAAGGAAGGAACAGTGGTGAACCGGTGACAGGGTCATGAGCGGTCAAGGCTCACTGATGCACGTGGGGAGCGAAGGCTGGCCCGTGTGATCCGAACCAACAGATGAGATACTGTTGCTCAGATTGCTGAAGACATTAATGCTGGTTCTGATAGAAAGGTGTCAGAATACACAGCGCATGACAGTTTGTTGTGTTTTGGCAGCAAAAGGGGGACCAGCACAATATTAGGCAGGTGGTCATAATGTTATGCGTGGTCGGTGTATACTGGAATAGTGTGTTCTGGGATGTTCAAATGGAAGTTTGCGGTAATTTTTTCCAACCAAATAGAAAGCCTCACAGCTATTTCCTCTGCAACGTTACAGTTTATATTTAGTGAATTCTGTATGCAGATGGAGTGTGAGGTAAAATGTGATGTGACGCTAATATCACTATTATCACAATAAAAATTTAAATCAAATAATTATTTAAATTATTATTATATTATTATTTAATGAATTAATTAAAAATAAAAACATCACAATTTAATATTTTCTCCATTTGCATGTTCAATGTTGGTCAGTAAATGTTGATGACAGATTAAAAATAAAAAAAAAATTCTAAGAAATATTTACTTTAGTCAGAATATTGTTTTTTCATTTTTTAAGCTATACAGTGCATCCGGAAAGTATACACACAACCAAATGTGGTCAAAGTGAAGCGCTGCGAATACTTTCCAGATGCACTGTATTAACAATGTTTTTTTTTAATTTTTATTATTATTTTATCTGCTCAGTTTAACAGTTCATTCCTCCTCTTTCTGTTTATTTCATCTTCTACACACTGTTATTTCTGCCTCAGTGTAACGTGGGGTTTGCAGGGAATGGGAACATCTGCGGCGTCGACTCTGACCTCGATGGCTATCCAGATGAAGCGCTTCCCTGCATCGATAACGATAAACACTGCAGAGCGGTTCGTCCGTCCGTCCTTCATCTTAAGATTATTACTGTTTACGTCTCATTTTTTAACTCTATCTCTGTGTTTGTGTGCTTTGTCGCATTCTTCCAGGATAACTGTGGCTCCACGCCGAACTCTGGTCAGGAGGACACGGACGGCGACGGCGTTGGAGATCAGTGTGATGAAGACGCGGACGGAGATGGAATAAAGAACATGGAGGTCATTTTAAAAAAAGATGATCATTTTTATTTCTTTTACATCCTCCACTTTCCCACAGAGAGGGAAATAAAAGGCAGTTCTAAAGTTATTTGTCTCAGTGATCATGGCGTGACGAACTGGAGTTTTAACCGTGATTGAAAGTGAGTGTGTTTCTGCAGGATAATTGTCGCCTAATGCCCAATAAGGACCAGCAGAACTCAGACACTGACTCGTACGGCGATGCGTGTGATAACTGTCCAAACGTCCCGAATGGAGATCAGCAGGACACGGACGGTAACGGCGTGGGAGACAGCTGTGATAACGACATCGATGGAGATGGTATGCATCACATGACTATTCCATCAGACCCATATCTCCTCCTCTACAGACAGTACAGTCGCATGTGTACTACTTATTTGCTTTATGCAGTACCTAAAGGACCCTTCTTCATAGTTGCATGATTTATCTTTTATCATCCTCGTGATTTTTCCACAGGAATCCCCAACATGCTGGATAACTGCCCGAAAATCCCCAATGCCATGCAGACAGACCGGGATGATGACGGTGTAGGAGACGCGTGTGACAGCTGTCCTGAGGTCAATGACCCCACTCAGGTGTCTGCTTATTCATATATATATATATATATATAAACTCATTGCTTTCGGCTGCTCCCTGTTCGGGGTCGCCACAGCGACCAACCGGTCCGCACAACAACTTGGCAAATGTTTTACGCCGGATGCCCTTCCTGACGCAACCCTCCCAATTTTCCGGGCTTGGGACCGGCACTGCATCCAGTGGCTGGGGTTGAGGCATTGGCTCGAACCCGGGCCTTCCGCGTGATAGTCGAGAAACCTACCACTGAGCCACCAATGCCCCTATCTATATAAACTCCATTCAACTCAAATGAAATGTGGATTATTTTCCTCTAACAGCTGTAACAGCACAACTCCCACTGTTTTATTGCATGTGAAATATACACATCGTGTAGTTTTGTCTTCATTCATACATGGAAAACAGTCTGTAACACTGTTCTCTGTCTGTAGTCGGATGTTGATAACGACTTGGTGGGAGACATCTGCGATACCAACCAGGACACGTGAGTTTCCCGCTTAAACACCAGGCTTATTTTTAGTTCTTGTTAAAGTTCATGACACACATCAAATCTGCTAAATGTGTGTGTAGCGATGGCGACGGTCTCCAGGACACGAGGGACAACTGCCCTGAAATTCCCAACAGCTCTCAGGTGGACTCGGATAACGACGGCATCGGAGACGATTGTGATGACGATGACGACAATGATGGAGTTCCTGACGCTTCTTATCCCGGGCCTGATAACTGCAGACTCATCCCCAACCCTAACCAGAAAGACTCGGACGGTACGTACACACACACACACACACACACACAAATACACACGTCTTACAACGCACACACACACGCACACACGCGCACACACAAATACACATATCTTACTGCACACACACACACACACACACACAAATTTATACACACACTTATAGTCTTGGAGTTGACAAAAGAAAAAAAGAAAGAAAGAAAGAAAGACTGAGGTAGTTATTTGTTTATTCTTTTTCCTCCCCTCATCCTCTCTTCAGCTGATGGAGTGGGTGACGTGTGTGAGAGCGACTTTGATAACGATAAAGTGAGCGACATGATGGACGCCTGTCCCGAAAACGCTGACATCACCATGACGGACTTCCGAGCCTTCCAAACGGTCATCCTAGATCCACATGGAGATTCCCAGATCGACCCCAACTGGGTGGTGCTGAATCAGGTGATCTCATGGCTTCATGTACTTCCTGTCTGATCTTGTGTTAATGCGTTTAACTCTTCCTGTCTGATCTTGTGTTAATGTGTTTAACTCTCCCTGTTTGATCTTGTGTTAATGCCTTTAACTCTTCCTGTCTGATCTTGTGTTAATGTATTTAACTCTTCCTGTCTGATCTTGTGTTAATGTGTTTAACTCTCCCTGTTTGATCTTGTGTTAATGCCTTTAACTCTTCCTGTCTGATCTCGTGTTAATGTGTTTAACTCTTCCTGTCTGATCTCGTGTTAATGTATTTAACTCTTCCTGTCTGATCTTGTGTTAATGTGTTTAACTCTTCCTGTCTGATCTTGTGTTAATGCCTTTAACTCTTCCTGTCTGATCTCGTGTTAATGTGTTTAACTCTTCCTGTCTGATCTCGTGTTAATGTATTTAACTCTTCCTGTCTGATCTTGTGTTAATGTGTTTAACTCTCCCTGTTTGATCTTGTGTTAATGCCTTTAACTCTTCCTGTCTGATCTTGTGTTAATGTATTTAACTCTTCCTGTCTGATACTGTCTTAATGTGTTTAACTCTTCCTGTCTGATACTATGTTAATGTGTATAACTCTTCCTGTCTGATACTGTGTTAGTGTTTAACTCTTCCTGTCTGATCTTGTGTTAATGTGTTTAACTCTTCCTGTCTGATCTTGTGTTAATGTGTTTAGCTCCTCCTGTCTGATCTTGTGTTAATGCCTTTAACTCTTCCTGTCTGATACTGTCTTAATGTGTTTAACTCTTCCTGTCCGATCTTGTGTTAACGTGTTTAACTCTTCTTGTCTGATACTGTCTTAATGTGTTTAACTCTTCCTGTCCGATCTTGTGTTAGTGTTTAACTCTTCCTGTCTGATCTTGTGTAAATGTGTTTAACTCTTCCTGTCTGATCTTGTGTTAATGTGTTTAACTCTTCTTGTCTGATCTTGTGTTAATGTGTTTAACTCTTCCTGTCTGATCTTGTGTTAATGTGTTTAGCTCCTCCTGTCTGATCTTGTGTTAATGCCTTTAACTCTTCCTGTCTGATACTGTCTTAATGTGTTTAACTCTTCCTGTCCGATCTTGTGTTAATGTGTTTAACTCTTCTTGTCTGATACTGTCTTAATGTGTTTAACTCTTCCTGTCTGATACTGTGTTAATGTGTTTAACTCTTCCTGTCTGATCTTGTGTTAATGTGTTTAACTCTTCCTGTCTGATCTTGTGTTAATGTGTTTAACTCTCCCTGTCCGATCTTGTGTTAGTGTTTAGCTCCTCCTGTCTGATCTTGTGTTAATGCCTTTAACTCTTCCTGTCTGATACTGTCTTAATGTGTTTAACTCTTCCTGTCTGATACTATGTTAATGTGTATAACTCTTCCTGTCTGATACTGTGTTAGTGTTTAACTCTTCCTGTCTGATCTTGTGTTAATGTGTTTAACTCTTCCTGTCTGATCTTGTGTTAATGTGTTTAGCTCCTCCTGTCTGATCTTGTGTTAATGCCTTTAACTCTTCCTGTCTGATACTGTCTTAATGTGTTTAACTCTTCCTGTCCGATCTTGTGTTAACGTGTTTAACTCTTCTTGTCTGATACTGTCTTAATGTGTTTAACTCTTCCTGTCCGATCTTGTGTTAGTGTTTAACTCTTCCTGTCTGATCTTGTGTTAATGTGTTTAACTCTTCCTGTCTGATCTTGTGTTAATGTGTTTAGCTCTCCCTGTCCGATCTTGTGTTAGTGTTTAACTCTTCCTGTCTGATCTTGTGTAAATGTGTTTAACTCTTCCTGTCTGATCTTGTGTTAATTTGTTTAACTCTTCTTGTCTGATCTTGTGTTAATGTGTTTAACTCTTCCTGTCTGATCTTGTGTTAATGTGTTTAGCTCCTCCTGTCTGATCTTGTGTTAATGCCTTTAACTCTTCCTGTCTGATACTGTCTTAATGTGTTTAACTCTTCCTGTCCGATCTTGTGTTAATGTGTTTAACTCTTCTTGTCTGATACTGTCTTAATGTGTTTAACTCTTCCTGTCTGATACTGTGTTAATGTGTTTAACTCTTCCTGTCTGATCTTGTGTTAATGTGTTTAACTCTTCCTGTCTGATCTTGTGTTAATGTGTTTAACTCTCCCTGTCCGATCTTGTGTTAGTGTTTAACTCTTCCTGTCTGATCTTGTGTTAATGTGTTTAACTCTCCCTGTCCGATCTTGTGTTAGTGTTTAACTCTTCCTGTCTGATCTTGTGTTAATGTGTTTAACTCTTCCTGTCTGATCTTGTGTTAATGTGTTTAGCTCTCCCTGTCCGATCTTGTTAGTGTTTAACTCTTCCTGTCTGATCTCGTGTTAATGTGTTTAAATCTTCCTGTCTGATCTTGTGTTAATGTGTTTAACTCTTCCTGTCTGATCTTGCGTTAATGTGTTTAGCTCTCCCTGTCCGATCTTGTGTTAGTGTTTAACTCTTCCTGTCTGATCTTGTGTTAATGTGTTTAACTCTTCCTGTCTGATCTTGTGTTATTGTGTTTAACTCTTCCTGTCTGATCTTGTGTTAATGTGTTTAGCTCTCCCTGTCCGATCTTGTTAGTGTTTAACTCTTCCTGTCTGATCTTGTGTTAATGTGTTTAACTCTTCCTGTCTGATCTTGTGTTAATGTGTTTAACTCTTCCTGTCTGATCTTGTGTTAATGTGTTTAACTCTTCCTGTCTGATCTTGTGTAAATGTGTTTAACTGTTCCTGTCTGATCTTGTGTTAATGTGTTTAACTCTTCCTGTCTGATACTGTCTTAATGTGTTTAACTCTTCCTGTCTGATACTGTTAGTGTTTAACTCTTCCTGTCCGATCTCGTGTTAGTGTTTAACTCTTCCTGTCTGATCTCGTGTTAGTGTTTAAATCTTCCTGTCTGATCTTGTGTTAATGTGTTTAGCTCCTCCTGTCTGATCTTGTGTTATTGCCTTTAACTCTTCCTGTCTGTACTGTCTTAATGTGTACAACTCTTCCTGTCTGATCTCGTGTTAGTGTTTAACTCTTCCTGTCTGATCTCGTGTTAGTGTTTAAATCTTCCTGTCTGATCTTGTGTTAATGTGTTTAACTCTTCCTGTCTGATCTAGGGGATGGAGATTGTACAGACGATGAACAGTGACCCTGGTTTGGCTGTAGGTGAGTCTCAAAGTCTCATATATACCTTTTTATTTAACATGGCCCTGGCACTGATCCAGCCTTCATCTCTATCTCTCCTCCTCTTCCTCTTACTCTTCAGGCTACACGGCATTCAATGGCGTTGATTTTGAGGGAACGTTCCACGTGAACACGATGACAGATGATGACTACGTGGGCTTCATCTTCGCCTATCAGGACTCGTCCAGCTTCTATGTGGTGATGTGGAAGCAGACGGAGCAGACGTACTGGCAGAACCTGCCATTTACTGCGCTGGCAGAACCGGGTCTGCAGCTGAAGGTGGGAGTTCACTCCAGATGACACTAAATCCCACCTTTATGATGAGACGAGAGAAATAAAGCTCTGATGTGAAAAGATTAAACGTTCGGCGTTCTCTTACTGTCTCTCCGCTGGTCTGTGTCTCAGGCCGTGAAGTCTCGCACAGGTCCGGGTGAGTATCTGCGGAACGCACTGTGGCACACTGGCGACACACAGGGAGAGGTGACGCTGCTCTGGAAGGATCCCAGGAACGTGGGATGGAGCGATAAAACCTCGTACCGCTGGGGCCTCAGTCATCGGCCGCAGGTCGGGTACATCAGGTAGGAATCCAGTCCAGATCTGATCAACAAAACAAATAAAAGAAAGTCCAGAAAACAAGTCTAACAAACAAATCAAATAAACAAACAAACAAAATAAACAAGTCTAACAAACAAATCAAATAAACAAACAAACAAAACAAACAAGTCTAACAAACAAATCAAATAAACAAACAAACAAAACAAACAAGTCTAACAAACAAATCAAATAAACAAACAAACAAAACAAACAAGTCTAACAAACAAATCAAATAAACAAACAAACAAAACAAACAAGTCTAAC
>JAUCMX010000028.1:15760885-15795885 GCA_033459395.1 Hemibagrus guttatus | reverse complement strand
TGCAAAGAAAAAGTGTGTGAATGCTGACGGACGTGGGACACACACACACACACACACACACACACACACACACACACACAGAGATAGTGATGGGTGAGAGGGAGGGAGGATGTTCACGATCATTTCAACATGACGTGGAAACTCTTTGTCTTCTGCCTGTTTGCTGTTCAGCGTGAGTAAAATAAAAGTTTAAGCCAAAGATTAAAAGTTTTCCAAAAACATTATATTAAATCATTTCATGGGTTTAAAACAGAAATTAGAATGTTTATTTGTTTAATAATAGTTTGTTTATTTAGGAAGAAATTCATGGGATTCGCTATCTTGTAAGAGTGAGTTTAGTTCAACATTAGTTCAGTGCCAAGAGATTAAAAAAATTTTTTATTTTAAATTATTATAAATTTATTTATAATATTTATTTTAAAAGTAATTCTAAAATTCTAAAAAATAATACAGCACAGTTTTAGCATTTTTAATCCTGCACTGAAAAACTCTTAATGTCAATGCTAATTAATTTTTAATTAATTACTCTTAAGCATTAAATTTTAATAATCAATTATTCAATTTCAAATAACAATAAAATATTGTTATATTAAAATGTTAAAGCAATATTAATATTATATTATTATTATTATTATTATTATTATTATTATTATATTAATAATCCGTTTTATATATATATATATATATATATATATATATATATATATAATTTAGAATTTTTATAGTATATTGTACAAATGGCTATTTTTTTTATTTAAATATAATATTAAATAAATAAATTATTGATAAATATTCTGTTATATTTTTGCAATTGCCTAGTTTTATATAAATGTAATAAATAAATAAATAAATATAATTTTTTTATCTTTCACATTTTGTGTTTAAGTGTAAATATTAAGTGTATTAAATTGTTTGGATTTATATTCTGTATTTTATACAAAGGCTTTTAATTGTTATAATATAATATTAAATAAATACGTCATTCTGGATAAGGGCATATGGCACATGTCGTAAATGTAGTTAAATTATTGCTATTAATGTTCTGTTATATTGTAGAAATGCATTATTTTTATATTATATTTTTATATTAAATAAATGAAACAAACTACAGTGTGGTGTGAGAGTAAAGTTATGCTGAATGACTAAAGTCTCTCTCTGAATGATGGATTTTTTGCTTTTCAGCCTAAGTGTTTCATCATCATGTGTCTGAACGAGCATTAAATTAATTTTAAATGATAAAGTTTATTGAATTTTTACTTTGAATGAGCATGTAGTTCTTTAATATGACATGATCCTCACAGAAATACAACAGGCCACTAGAAGTAACCTGTACAGTGGATTCTTATTTCTTTTATTCTGACAGATTTGCAGGTTTCAACTCTAGCTCATTATTTGGTTGTCGTATGTTTTGCAGCTGTTTCTCTCTCGGCCATCGCTCAGTATCCTGCAGTACTGAAGGTGTTTCGTGGTGAAACCGTCTCACTGACCTGTGATACAGTGGATGTTTTGTCCGTATGTGATTCACTCCTATGGTTTAAAGTGGAGCCGAGAAGCGGAGAGATGAAGATGGCCACCACTGTCCACACTGATCCGAGCCGGAGGCCGTGTGCGGGATTCATCTATAACGTGAGCACGGCTGATTCGGGAGTTTACTACTGCTCCATAAAACACAGCTTCATCATCTACATGGGCAACGGCTCCACCGTCATCGTCACAGGTAGAGCGAGTGTGTGATAAAGGGCAAATAATATGCGTTGTATCTTTGTGGAGTCCTCTATAAGCTCCCTGACCATTTTATTAGGAACATGTGCTGAATCATGTGTAAATCCATGCAGATCATGCAGGGCAGGAGTTTCAGTAGATATTCATATCAAACATCAGGACCTGGATCTGGTCTTCTGCTGTTGTAGATCTTCTGTCTAGATTCATTATGCTGTACAATTCTGAGATGTTTTTCAGCTCACCACACTTGTACAGAGTGCTTATTGTTGCTGCTGGAGGTCTAAAGTCAGTTGTGTGTGAAAATCCAGTAGACCTCAGCCGTTTCTGTAACGCTCAAACCTCAGCACCGACAACCACGTCACACTCAGTCACTGTGATCAGATTCTCCTGAGTTCTGATGTTTGATGTGAACATTAAAGCTCTTGATCTGCCTCGTTACTCACCAATTCACTAAACACAAAAGCCATACAGGTGTTCCTAAAAAAGTGGACGGCGATTGTAAGAAGTAACGGGACGAAGTCTTTTGCAGAGCGTCGTCCTCGTCCCATCGTGACTCTGTACACGTCAGACGCCAACACCGGACCCTCGGTCTCTCTGCAGTGTGTGGTGATGGGGGTCGTCCCGGCTGAAGCGAGGGTTTTCTGGGTCGTAGGTGAATCAGAGATGACCGGGTGGACGGAGTCGAGCTGGACACACGCCAACCACTCAGCTAAAGAATACACACGCTCTCATATCAAAATTCCCTCACAGATCTGGATGGAGGCCCAAAACATGGAGTGTGTGGTGGAGGTGGACGGCAGGCGTGTCTCTAAATCCTTCAAACGAAGTGAGTAGAAATTAGCTTTAATAGCATTAATATTGAAAACCCTTGAGATGTTAAGCATGATGATTAAAAAAATGGATTTCCTCTGAATAACTCTGAATGTGTAATATTTTCTTTTTGCTATTTGTTTGTTTATATTGATCATTTCTCTGTACAGACTCCACTCAGGTGTGTTCAGAGTTGCTGTATTCAGGCTTTGCTGTGCTCTTGGCTTTGATTACTGTGATCATCATTACTGCTCTTCCCAGGTAAGAGATTCACAAATAAAGCCATGATGCTGGATTGAAATAAACACAGTTACTGCACAGGTTAATGAACTGGTGCATGCTTACACTCTCAGGAGACAATCAGACGACACAGAGAGGATATGCTGATCTTCACTTCTTGCCAGTTTATATATATATATATATATATATATATATATATATATATATATATATATATATATAAAGAGATGTGATTATTATTATGTGTTTCCTTGTTTATAGGAGGTGCAGTAAACAAGTCTGGACCTGATCCGCTCTGGAGACCATGGAAACGCTGCCTTATACCAGAATTGCTAAAGTCTTGCTAATTATTATTTGTTTCTAAAACGCACAAGAAGCTTGTTGTGTAATTAGAAATTTAATTAAATAAAATAATTCATGCATGAAAAGTCGAACTGAATGTAAATCATTCTAATTATTAGTTTTTACAAGCACTGCTGCACAAGTATTAAAAGTAATCATATTGTCACCAAATTCTTATTTATAGACTTATTATTATTCTGCTTCACTTCCCACCATCAAAGCAGAGGGCAAGAATGAGCCGTTAAAGGACATAACCTTGATTCGATCAAAAAGGAAGTATGCATGCCTCGTACTTCTCTAGAATGTGGATTTTTTTCAGATGGTTGAAAAACCACAGTGAGGTGAAGGTGTAAGAAGGTCAACTGTAGTTAGAAGAAAACATCTGCAAAACGCAGCACCCGAGGCTGAATGTCCGGTAAACGACAAACACATGTGGTTAGACCAAAAAGCTGCAAAACACAACACCAGAGAAACAAACAAAACAGCGCAGTACCACAGAAACAACACAAGCTTGTAACGTGCAACAGCATGCACCTACAAAAAGTGATTCCACTTCACAGCACTGATGTGTTGCTTCTTAGATTATGAGGAATCTGATGTCCATCTTTGAATTAGTTTAGTGAAGAAATGTAAAGTACACAAAGTTCACTTTAACCCAAAATATTCACCATATTTAGGAGAGAGTCAGGGAGACAAGAAACAGTGTGATTAGTGTCTGATTTCTGCAAATGTTGGCTTAGCTTTTCTCATCACATGTCTATTTCTTCACGGTTTAAGTACTGTAAGGTTAATTGCAATCATTTTATGTTTTTTTTTTTTTTTTTTTTTTTTTTTAACTCTCATTGGATTAAACACATTTCAATATCTGACAGGATGTTTGATGATTTAATCTGCTGCCTTACTGGGAATCCCTACAGTTAATTAATTAATTAACTAATTAACAATTACCTAATTACCTAATTAACAAATTAATCTTTTTTATTAATTAACTATTTATTAATTAATTAATTGTATTTGGTTTATTCTCACCACCGTTGACAACATATAAATCCCTGAATGCTTTAAAAGGATCTAAATTTTAATTATTTAATTTTTGGTAGTTTTTTTTAGTTATGTATTATTATTATTATTATTATTATTATTATTATTATTATTAGCAAAACAATTATATATAGTTAAATATATTATTAATAAATAATAAATAAATATATATTTTAATATTTTAAACATAGTACAAACATTTTCATATGAGTTTGTAAAATAAATAAATAAATAATTCCTTCACATATTTAACAATTTACAGACATTCTACATTTAAGAAATGTACTTTTAATTTGAATTTAATTTAATGAAACTCATTTTAAATGAATTAAACCTGCGTGCCTTTACATTATTAATAGCAATTAATGCAATATCAAATTAAAAAAAGATTTGTTTTGTGTTGTCCTTTAAATCATGGAGAACTCCATATAAGGAAGTCTAGGTTGGTGGACACAAGCTTCCTCGCTGCATGCTCTCAGGTCCAGTGTCCCAGCTTGTCCAAATGAGAGCATTTTAAAAATCCTAAATTTGACATAAAATATACAAAGCTGTACACAAAATTGAATAAATTTGCTGGGTTCACAGCAAAGCCACTCTACACGTGGTGTGTTCTTCCTAAGGGGCAGGGCATCTTCTGCAGTCTTTTACAGAAACGTGACTGAGGCTCTTCACCTTTTCATCTGGAGATAAGAGAGCTGGAGTGCTTCAGCATGGCGGTTCCTCTGCTGCTCCTCTGCTGTGTTTGTACTCTGAGCAGTAAGTATTACGCCTTTTCTCTTTTTTGGCCTCTCACACCTCCAGTGTCCTGGGTTTGAGTCTCGCTCCCGCTCACTGTTGCATGTTCTCCCCGTGCCTCGGGGGTTTCCTCCGGGTACTCCGGTTTCCTCCCCCGGTCCAAAGACATGCATTGTAGGTTGATTGGCATCTCTAAATCGTCCATAGTGTGTGATTGCATGAGTGAATGAGAGTGTGTGTGTGCCCTGCGATGGGTTGGCACTCCGTCCAGTCTGTATCCTGCCTTGATGCCCAATAACGCCGAGAATAGATCGGATAAGCGGAAGACAATGGAAAAAAAAATATATATATTGGCCTGTAAAATTATAGCAATGTTTACATTTAAATGCAGATTTCTTTCACATTGATAAGTACTTCTTCATGAAGACTAACTTAGTAAATTGGTGATGTTTAAAGTCACTAAGTACTAAGAAGCTAATGTTTCTTTTCTTGTAGCTTCTCTCCCGCATGTGGTGTTTCAGTCCCCCGACTTCATCACCACGTCCGTCGGCGAGTCTTTTAGACTAAAGTGCACTCGTGATCTGCCGATGTCGTATTGTTACAACTCAATATCCTGGCATAAAGTGAACCTGAGAAGTGGAAAACTGGGTGGAGTCAGTGTACATAATAAAGACCAGCTAGAAGATGATAAAAAATCATGTACCAAGACAATCAATAATGCCCAAGTAAAAGACTCAGGCATTTACTACTGCGCATCTGTACATGATAAAATGCTTTTTATTGGAATTGGAACCAGAGTCGTCGTCACAGGTGAGTTTCATTGAATTATTTCCCAGGTTAACACAAAAGAAAACTGCAGAACACAACATTCTGCCTTTTACAATGTTACTGAGAGTTGATGATGACACTAAAAGTTACGATACCAAAGTGAGGTGAGTTTCATTTAATGTCATTAAATAATAAACTCTGGTGCTGGATTAAATTCAGACTCAGATATAAAAATAGCCTAAACTTGACTTATTAGCAAAATAACATAGATACACACACAAAAAAAATTGACTAGCTACTAAACTTGCCTCAGATTAATTAATTAATTATAATTTTTTACGGTTTTATTCAAAAATGGACAAAAATTATTACAAATAAAAAATAAGTACAGGGCAAAATATAATTATTAATAATAATTATTATTATTATTATTGTTGTTGTTGTTGTTATTATTATTAAATCTATCCACTTGTTAATATCAGGTTTTGTATCAGGTTCTGAATCGTGTGTGTGTGTGTGTGTGTGTGTGTGTGTGTGTGTGTTGTGTGTGTGTGTGTGTGTGTGTGTGTGTGTGTGTAGACACAGGTCCGTTAAATCTCTCTGTGGTTCTGTACACCCTGGTGGTGGAGGAGGTGGAGGTGGAGGTGGAGGTGGAGGAGGACGATGCCTCTGTTCTCCTGCAGTGTGTGGTGATGGATGCTGTTCCCTCTCAGGTCAGAGTTTGGTGGTTGGTTGATGATGAAGAGCGTACAGGATGGACAGAATCCGGATGGACAGGACACAACAATTCAGCCGCAGAATACACTCGAGCTCAAATCAGGGTTTCTGCAGAGGAATGGAACGAAGTGACCATCCAGTGTGTCGTGAATTATAAAAACCAGACCGTGTCCAGAGCTGTACCACCATCGTGTAAGCAAAGTAAGCAAACTTTAATGTTTTAATGCTCATCAGTGGCTTGGGTCCCTGGAAAACATGTAGAGGTAGAAAAAAATGTCAGTAAGATTAAGAGTATGATTTAAGATGTTATCTATACTTTTATTCAAGAATCATCTTCTGTACATATGTTTGTCCATTTAACATATTAATAGTAAGTTGAATAACATTTTAAATGATTTGCACTTAAATATTTACACTTTTGAAATTTTAATGATGAGGGTTTTTTTTTTTGGTAGTAAGGATTCTTCACTATTATTATAAACATGCAGTTTAGCACCATTTCTGTGTCATACGTATAAACCAATCACAATATGTTTCAGAAAATCACCTGCTCAGGTCCCAACCATCATCAACATTATAGAGTATATTGTACATTTCTGTTGTCATTAATAGCAGGTCCTTCTTATTTAGATCCATGCATGTGGATGCGACATGGATTCGTCGTCTTCATCATCGCTGTGCTGATCGCCGTGGTTCTGTGTTTACGTAAATGTGGATCTAAATGACAAAACTTTATTGTTCAGCACTTCTTTTCCAATCCAAATCAATAAAGAATTCTGAGGCCACAGGTTAAACAGGTTGTGGCTTGTTTATGTATGGCGGGGGGGGAAAAAATGCTAGGATAATATTGTAAGAAGGATTTCTGTAGCTTTTAAATAATGTTATAATAACAACCAGAAAACTGGATATTTTTTATGTTCTTAAAATATAAAAATAAATAAATGTGGAAACATTATATTTTGGGTAAGAAACATTGATGTAAGAAACATTTTCGAAAGCTTTAAATAATGTTATAATAATAAATTAATTAAAAACCTGGAAATTTTAGCATTTCAGAAACATTTGAAAATAATTGTGTCTTTGTTTGATTCACTGCTTCCACGTATTTTTATGTAGCTTTATGTCTTCTCTGCATTTCAAGCACTGATTTGTTCTATTTGGACCAGACAAACTCATAATAAAGGCTAAATAAATATCCGCTAGCTGTCTTGCTAACGCTATCAGGCTCGCTGGCTGTGTGTTCGCGTATGAAGTGAATCATTTGTGATGTGTAGAATCGATTCCGAATCTTTGGGTTTGATTCCGAGTGTTCAATGCCTGCAGTCAGTGAATCGACTCATTATGGGATCCACTTATATATGAAATTTAACAGCAGTATATTTTGAAATACAATTATTTTAATTGGTTTATGCTTTTGTTAGTATTCAAAGGTGCTTATTAGTAAGGCAAAGATTAATTTGGGGATAAAACCATAGCATTAAAATCACAAAGATTTGTACTCAAGTGGTTGATATGATCATTGCTGTATTTCCTTTGCTTTTGTAACTAGCCTTTTGTGTTGAACACAGCTCAGGTATTTTTCTACATACCCTCTTCCCATTCTCCCTCCATGGTCAGTGTGTACAAATGGTTCAGTAGTAAAGGATGTGTTAAAAGACACACTTAATTGTGCAGTTAATTGTGATGTATTGTTGTGCAATATTGAACAGAATCTATCAGCTCTATCCTGCCCTCTGCTGGACAAAAATCATTTCTACATCAACTTCACTCCTGACTGTGTGTTTATTGACCTCTCTGCTTCATAAATGTTTGTACTGTAATATCCTCATATTGTAGTCAGCGTAGTATGATAACTGATTTGAGAAATTAACCTTATTTTTGTTTGTTTTGTTCTTCTTGTTTGTTTGAAAACTATTTGGGCGTCATTTTATGATTAACGTAAAGCTTAAAAAGCTTGACATTTCTGTTTATAGAATAGTTTGAGTTCAATCATGTGCTGTGAATAAGTAAACGTCATATAAAGGCTTTATTAGAAACATTTCTTATTATTTAAAAGCCACTAAAACAACTGTGTCTAACAATCTGCCGTCTCTAATAAAGCAAATACATTTAAATAACTGTTTCTTTATTGCTGCAAAACCCTGACTCTGGACCTGGAGTCTCACCAACATCCCAACATCAGAGTCTGATCTCACTAATGCTCTTGGGAATGAATGAATGAATGAATGAATGAATGAATGAACACAAATCCACACAGCCTCGCTCCAACATCTCATGGAAAGCCTTCAGAGAAGAGCAGAGTGATGCTGATTATAACAGTGCAGAGGGAATAAATCTGAAATGGGGCATTCACTAAGCATACATGATGGTCAGGGGTGCACAAACTTTTGATCAGTGAATACATCAAAATCTTATTTAATCCTTCTGTTTGAAGTCCACATCAACACTTTATTATATTTAAAGTTTTGGAAACCGTTCCTGACCCAACCAATCGATTCATTCAATTCCACACGGACTGATAAAAAGAAATAGGTATTTTAGTTAATTACCTTAACTGATAATGATTCATTCGTTAAGTGTTGCATGAAGCAGAATGTTTTCCCTGGGTTGTAAATGCAGCCAGTTTATTATAAACCCGAAAGCTTTATTATTGTAATTTTAACTTTATGTATAGAGTACATTAGAAAGTCAGAGCTGGTCTCAGATCAGTGTTGTATAACTCGGTACCGCACATGGTGTGATGTAACTGAATCAGGCAAACAGATCGGATTTTGTTTTTCCCTTGTGAAGGATTAATCCCATAATGTCATGCTGTCGTTTTTACTGCTCTCAACACTGAATATTTCACAGGAACTGCCATCACACCTCCATTAGGAATCCCTATTTGTTCCACCACAGTTTAGTGTGTGTGTGTGTGTGTGTGTGTGTGTGTGTGTGTGTGTATGTGATTACTATTCATCAGCTAACCTTTCAGTGACACTATTGCAAGCTGTGTGACAGGCAGTGTTTTCATGGTTGAAGCTAAAAACACCTCCATATATGTATTTGTTACAGGTTGCTATGTTTCTTTGCTGACCATGAGCCGTGCATATGTATTCACCCCCATGAACTTTTCCACATCTTGTAGTGTTACAGACTGGAACTAAATCGGACATAAGTCGGACCTTATGTGATGAACCTACAGAAAATATTTAGGTTCCTTTAATGGTGAAGTCCAGGAAAATTAATAGTATGCAAAATGAATAACAAATAATAATAATAACAACAATAATAATAAACCATATACAGAAGTATTTACCCCTAGTTCAGGTTCTGACCCAGTTCTGGTGCAATCAGAAGACACAATTAGTTGAATGGCATCAACCTTTCGGTGTTATCAAAGTGTCATGTGATCTCAATAGTCATACAGCTGTTCCTGTGAGACCCTGAGATTTATCATGAAGACGAACGAGCTAATGCACGAGCTAATTTTGTCTGGGACAAAATTCTCGCAAAGTATCAAAATGATTAATTTGTCGTGTCCCTTTTCCTCCTCTGTGGCTTCCGTCTTGTGACTCTGCCATTAAGGCCTGATTTACTGAGTGCTGTGGAGATGTTTGTACACCCAACAGGTCCTCTTATCTCTATACTGGACTTCTGGAGCTCTTTTTTTTTTTACATTATAACAGTGCTATTTACGTGAAAGCAGCGATCTTTACATTCTAAAAGTTATTTAAATGTTATGCTAGCGATTGTTACGCTATAGCAAACATTTTTATGTTATAGCAGTGAATTTCAACGCTATAGCAGCGAATCTAATATTATAGCAGCAGGTTTTACATTATAGCGATGATTTTAATGTTATAAAAGTGTTTCCTACTTTATAGCAGTGATTTTATGCTATAGCAATGAGTTTAATATCACAACAGTGATTTTTAGATTGTAGCAACGATTTTACTTTAGAGCAGTGAATTTTTCCGCTATAGTAGTGATACTCGTAGTGTAACGGAGCTCCGCCGGAGGCGGAAGTGTTCGGATCCATTCGCTGAACTGGTGATAGGGGACAAGCAAAGACTGAGTCGGAAACAGGCACAGAGTTCGGCAACGGTGTATTAAAGAAGGGCGTACAAACACACAAGAAGACAGAGAAACGGAAGTCCTTAAACAGTCCAGAATCAGTAAGCCAGCAATAGATACAACAGAGATAATCCAATAGAATAAACGTTAAACAGTCCAGTTCAGTAACAGCAAGTAATCCACACAGGTAATCCAAAAGAGAAAACGTTAAACAGTCCAGTTCAGTAACAGCAAGTAATCCACACAGGTAATCCAAAAGAGAAATCAATAAACAATCCAAGTCATACACGAAAATCAATCCAATCATGAAACGCTCGGTAATCCCCATAGAAAAGATATTTCGCATCGCGCTGGAAGTGCGCAGCATTTTTAAAGCCGGCGCGCACCCGGAAGTGAACTCAAAACACGGGTGAGGGCTCCCTCTCACGGTCACCTCTAGCGCGAGTCGTGACAGAGCCCCCCTTCTAGGGACACCTCCTGGGGTTCTACACCGTGGGCGACCCCTCGGACGCGGAGCAGGCCTGTCCGGGTGGTCGCGGTGGAAGTCCTCCATGAGGGACGGATCCAGAATGTCGGCGGCCTCCACCCAAGAGCATTCCTCGACACCGTAGCCCTCCCAATCCACGAGGTACTGAAGCCGTGAACGAACCCGCCTGGAATCAAGGAGGGCACGCACACGGTATGCTGGAGACCCCTCAACATCCAGAGGCGGTGGTGGCTCCCCGCCGTCGGGAACCTCTCCAGCCGAAGGATGTGCAGGCTTCAGGAGAGACACATGGAAGGTGGGGCAGATGCAATATGTCGCTGGCAGTCGTAGCCGGTATGCCACCGGGTTGACCTGCCGAACAATCTCGAATGGGCCAATGAACTTTGGGCTGAGTTTAAGGCACGGCAGTTTGAGACGTAGGTTCCGAGTCGACAACCAAACCATCTGTCCCACCTGGTAGGAAGGGTGAGGGCGGCGATGTCGGTTGGCCTGAATTCTCTGCCTGCACACCGCCCGCTGAAGTCGCACATGAGCCCTCTCCCAGACCTCTTGGCTCTGCCGGTACCACTCCTCCACCGCTGGGACATCAGAGAGCTCCCCCGACCAGGGAAACAGGGGTGGCTGGTATCCCAGCATGCACTGAAAGGGCGTCAGGCCCGTAGAGGAGTGAATGAGAGAGTTCTGGGCGTACTCCGCCTAGGGCAGGAACTCACTCCACCGGTGCTGCTCCCGGCTACAGTATGACCTAAGGAACCGGCCGATCTCCTGGTTAAGTCTCTCTGCCTGTCCATTAGATTGCGGATGGTAGCTGGAGCTCAAGCTAACGCCTATACCAAGACATGCACACAACGAGCCCCACACTCGGGAGGTAAATTGCGGCCCCCGGTCCGATACGATGTCCTCCGGCAGACCAAAGTTCCGGAACACGTGTACAAACAGGGCTTCAGCAGTCTGCATGGCCGAGGGTAACCCCTTAAGGGGAATCAGCTTGCACTCCTTGGAGAAGCGATCCACTACCACCAGCACTACCGTGTAACCCCCTGAGTCCGGCAAATCCGTAAGAAAGTCCACTGACAGGTGGGACCAGGGGCGTTGGGGAATCGGAAGGGGCTCCAGCAGCCCCTCCGGCAGCTGACGACTGGTCCGTGCTTGGGCGCAGGAAGGGCAAGCCTGAACGTATCTGTCCACATCTACCGCCAGGTATGGCCACCAGAACCGGTGACGGACAAGCTGTGTAGATCGACGGACCCCTGGATGGCCCGAGCTGGGAGCTTCATGTACCCACTGGATCACTTGGGTACGAAACTGCGGGGGCACGAAGACCTTAGTCGGTGGGCACCCAGCAGGTGGCGGCTCCTCAGCGTGAGTCCGCTGAATCTCCTCCACAAAGTTCCAGCGTACCGGGGCCAGAATGGCGGTGGGCGGTAGGCGGTAGGATGGGTTCGGACAGCACAGGCTCGTCGGCTCCCTCAAATCTCCGTGACAGAGCATCCGCCTGGATAATCTCTTGCGCCAACACGAGGCAGGGCCATCACGTTTCTCCTCCAGCTTCAGGGAGGAGGTCCCAGAACCCATGCAACTGGGGAGGTCCAGACTGGCTGAGCCGGCACAGCAACAATGGAGCCGGATGCGGTTGTGCTATAACTGTGGGGCTTCCGGACATCTAAGCCCTCGGTGTCCAGAGAGACCTTCATTGGCACAGGTGGTTGGCGGTTCAAGGTTCTTCAGCCTACTGGTGCCGGTGTTGCTGTGTGTGTCCAATCCTGGTGTTTCTGTCTCCGCACTAATTGACTCTGGGGCGGCCGTCAACCTTATCGACGGGGCTTTGGTGGAGAAGCTCGGGATCCCCACTTTTCCCTGTTTACCACCTCTAAGGATTACAGCCATTGACAGTTGTCCGATCGGTGAGGGTTACCTTAAACGTCAGATGGAACTGCTGAAATTCCGAGTAGGCCTTTTTCACCACGAACGTTTGGCGTTCTACGTCACTTCCTCCCCTGCCAACCCCGTGATCTTGGGATTCCCATGGCTCAGGCGTCATGACCCCCAAATTTCCTGGCGCACGGGGGAGCTGGTACGCTGGTCACCCGCCTGCAAGGAGAAGTGCCTGCGGGACCAGGTACCTAGGCCCTGTAGGATCTCTTGCGTGAGGAAATCGCCCCTCATTATTCCCGCTCACCCTCCTCAGGAGTATGCGGGTTTTGGGGTTTCAGTGAAGAGAGGGCGGCTCGACTACCGGCGCATCAACCGTGGGACTGTGCCATCGATCTGCTGCCTAACGCCTCTCCACCTAGGGGGCGGGTTTACCCTCTTTCGTTACCTGAGTCTAAAGCCATGGAGGAGTACATTGAGACTGCCCTGGCAGCGGGTCACATTCGGCCGTCCACGTCGCCGGCAGCGGCAGGATTCTTTTTTGTGGGGAAAAAGGATGGAGGCCTATGCCCCTGTATAGACTATCGGGGGTTGAACGCCATTACCGTCCCATACCCCTATCCTCTGCCCCTGGTACCTGCAGTGCTGGAGCAGCTGAGGGGGGCGAGGATTTTTTCTAAATTGGACCTTAGGAGCGCCTACAGCCTGGTCCGAATTAAAAAGGAGGGGTGAGTGGAAGACCGCTTTCCACACCACTCACGGACACTATGAGTACCGGGTAATGCCCTTCGGCCTCACCAACGCCCCCGCAGTCTTCCAAGCCCTCATAAATGGGGTGTTTCAAGACCTGCTGGGGAAATGGGTCATAGCATACATTGATGACATCCTCGTGTACTCCGCCTCCCTAGAGGAACATGTACTGCATGTTCGGGAGGTGTTATCCCGGTTACAGCAGCACCACCTGTATGTGAAGCTCGAGAAATGCGAGTTCCACCGGTCCACGGTGACTTTCTTGGGTTATGTGGTCTCACGACATGGTGTGGAGATGGACGAGGTTAAAGTCCAGGGGAGTTACAGGGCTGGTCTGCCCCCACTACGGTGCGGGAGCTGCAGCGTTTCCTGGGTTTCACTAACTTCTACAGGCGCTTCATACGGAACTACAGCTCGGTGGCAGGCCCGTTGACTTCGTTATTAAGGGGGAAGCCCAAGAAGTTGACCTGGACAGACCAGGCCCGGGCGGCTTTTCAGCAGCTGAAGGACTGCTTCACCTCGGCCCCCATTCTACGACATCCGGATCCTGACTTACCGTTTGTGGTGGAGGTAGACGCCTCCAGTAGCGGCCTCGGGGCTGTGCTTTGCCAACGTCATGGAGAACCAGGGAAGCTTTACCCATGTACGTTTTATTCAAGGAAATTGACTACCGCCGAGGCCAACTATGATGTGGGCAACAGAGAACTTCTGGCGATCAAGGCGGCACTGGAAGAGTGGCGTCACTGGCTGGAGGGAGCGCGTCACCCATTCCAGGTGCTCACTGATCATCGCAACCTGGAGTACCTTCATGGCGCCAAGCGCTTAAACCCACGACAGGCCAGGTGGGCTTTGTTCTTCACTCGGTTCCAGTTCATGGTGACATACCGCCCTGGGTCCAAGAACGGGAAGGCGAAGTATTCTGTAACGGAGCTCCGCCAGAGGCGGAAGTGTTCTGATCCATTCGCCGAACTGGCGATAGGGGACGAGCAAAGACTGAGTCGGAAACAGGCACAGAGTTCAGCAACGGTGTATTAAAGAAGGGCGTACAAACACACAAGAAGACAGAGAAACGGAAGTCCTTAAACAGTCCAGAATCAGTAAGCCAGCAATAGATACAACAGAGATAATCCAATAGAATAAACGTTAAACAGTCCAGTTCAGTAACAGCAAGTAATCCACACAGGTAATCCAAAAGAGAAAACGTTAAACAGTCTAGTTCAGTAACAGCAAGTAATCCACACAGGTAATCCAAAAGAGAAATCAATAAACAATCCAAGTCATACACGAAAATCAATCCAATCATGAAACGCTCGGTAATCCCCATAGAAAAGATACTTCACATCGCGCTGGAAGTGCGCAGCGTTTTTAAAGCCAGCGCGCACCCGGAAGTGAACTCAAAACACGGGCGAGGGCTCCCTCTCGCGGTCACCTCTAGCGCGAGTCGTGACACGTAGCAACAATAAACAGTCAGAAAAAGTTTCACTTGCTACAAACTTCTGGCACTGGAGACTCCCTCCGTATATATGTCAAACAAATGTGTCCTCACCGAATAAAACACACTTATTGAAACGAATAAGCCGCTTCTATAGAAACAGTAAGACTTTAAAACAATGTATCATAAACTACACTAACTTTTTATAACAACAGTTATAAAGCTGTTATTACAGCTATTTATAGTGATCTCTAGTAACAGTTTATAACAGTCTTGAAATGAAAGGTGCTTCATAATAAACAGGCCATTAAAACAGCAGTGTGTTACTCGCTGTACGTATGTTTATTAGGTTTCCCAAATGGTTCAAACACAACAAACAAACAAAAAATGGTTGTACCAGCGTCAGCTCCATCTCTCCTGATGCCATGGAAAAAACATCACATGCACAACCACCTGAAAGCGTACCAACGTGTACCAATTCAATCACTATTCATAACAAAATCATAGAGTGTTACTGGGATGGATGTTATTGTGGAAGGTGTGAGGTATCTCATGGCCATGCATTAGACATGCTTAGATCAGGTATAAAAATTGGGCCAGCAGAGCGGGAAGGAAAGTCGGTATCTGAGTCTTCAACAAGAATTCGACCAAGTTTCTGAGTTTCAGAGAGAATCGGCAAAAATGGCTCGAGGTAAGGCTCTGACCTGGTGGTACATTATGACTATGATGTTACAGTGAGGATCTTGATGTGTGACTGAACTACAGACAATACTATTTATTTTATTTTTTTTTAGATAAAGAATGCACCTTTCTTCAATTCAATTAGTTTTAGTCTGATTAAGTGTAAACAATTTTCACTCTCTGTGGTGCACTTTATAGACATAATCCACCACTAGACCTGCTCTGTTTTGTGTTTTATTCCATAATTATCCTCGTAGATGTATCCTCACAGTCCACACACACACACACACACACACACATGCATCATGTAATGTACGCTAATCTCCTGCTGTCCCTCTTCCACAGTGTTGGTGCTGCTCTCAGTGGTGGTGGTGAGTTTGTTCTTCAGTCAAGGAGCGACATTCGAGAACCAGCGTCTCTTCATCAACGCCGTCATCCGTGTGCAACACCTTCATCAGCTGGCTGCCAAGATGATGGATGACTTCGTAAGCTGACTTCGTTTGAATTACAGCATTTCATTCATTAATTTACTGAAGTCTGCTTTAGCTAACCTGCTGTGTTGTAAATATAAAGGAGGAAGCTCTGTTACCTGAAGAACGCAAACAGCTGAGCAAGACCTTCCCCCTGAGTTTCTGCAACTCAGACTCCATCGAAGCTCCGGCAGGCAAAGACGAGACCCAGAAAAGCTCCGTAAGTCAAAACTGCCTCGGGAAACGTGCGATTCTTAATATCGAATTATATTCATGTACAGATATAGACAGAGGTACACTTGTTAATGTGATAAGGAATTGATTTATTGCTCATTAGCTGTGATAGAAGTGATTTAAAGGTGCAATATGTAATATTTAAAAGTGCTTCAATACTCACAGCAATCTTATCATGTCAAAGATGCTTACAAACGGTAACGAGCAACTAGTTCTTTAACTCTTTCTTTACAGGTTTATTAAAAGATTAAGGGTGCCTACTTAATTAATTAGCCAATTAAATCTTTTTTTTATATTCTAGCTTTAAAGTTTTCCTTAATGGTTTTTAGGACAAGCAAAAAAACATTACAGGTTCTGAATTGTACAAGAGTAGGCATGCAATGTTTAAAGCTTCAGTTTACATTTTTCTGGCCCAGAAACAAGCTCCACCCCCAGCTAAAGCCAAACTGCTCAGCTTTGTAGAAATCGTTTTGTAAAAGACAACTTAAGACTCAAACATTTCTAGCAGAAGACGTCAGAAGAATTTGTTCAAAGTTGATGTTTTGCTCTCAAAATCACTAACCGCTCCTTTAAGTTTAGTGTTATGAATATAATGAAGTCTGCTAACATTTAAAGTGAAATATTCCCATGTTTGTTTGGTTTCCTTGTTAAATATTTCTTTGTTTTTACCAGGTGCTGAAACTCCTGCACACTTCTTACCGTCTGATCGAGTCGTGGGAGCTCCCCAGCAAGAACCTCGGCAACCCCAACCATATCTCTGAGAAGTTGGCTGACCTGAAGATGGGCATCGGCGTGCTTATCGAGGTGAGCAGGAGCATGGTAGATCAGTCACCGCATTGAGTGCTGATAGAATACAATGTTTAATAAGACAAACAAAAAATTATTCCAGAATTGTATATAGCCATGCAACGCAAAGCATCCTTGTTTAAAGCTTATACTAACTTTTTATACTTTTGTTTAGAGATTTAATTAACACAGATTTAATTGAATTGCATCAGATTATATTACATGGATTGATACACAGCGCCAGTGATGACATCACACTTGATTATTTTCCGATAACGGCATGTCCTGTCGTCTTTCATTCCCTTTCCCGACACCTGCTGTCGAGCTTTAGCGCACTGTGATCGCGTTCCATAACAGTGCACGTACTAACCATGAACTAATCCCTGAATTAAGGCTTAATTATTCTTTAACTAATGAAGAGTTAACCTTAACTACGACATGCGTCTGATGGATGACTGACGACCACCTTCAGTACAAGTTTGTTAGTGTGCTAATTAACACGTAGGGGTTTATATACAGTAATTTAGAAAGACGTGTTAATAATAAACACCAGCCATTTCAATTTATTTTATTTTTTTTGTGTCATTCTCCATCCATTTCTCTTCCATTCCCACTGTAGGATTAGTGAATGCTCTGGTTGGCTCGGACCTGGAGCCCTGCTCCTTTACACACGAGTGAAATTAATACAGTTGCATTTATTATTTAGATTATTTTCTGGTGTTTTAGTATTTTTATAGAGAAGGTTGGATTAACAAACATGTACTTAAGGGGAGTGTTATTCAGGCAAAAGGCTCATCATAAAATAAGGATTAATTCATGTACCGTTATTATAAAGTGTTCCAGTTATATATTAGTGAACATTGCAGTGTAGCGTTATCTAGCATTTTATTGTAACAAGTCTTAAAATGTCACTCTGCACGCTCCATAGGGATGTCTGGACGGACAGACCAGCCTGGACGAGAACGATGCTCTTGCTCCTCCTTTTGAAGATTTCTACCAGACCTTGAGCGAGGGAAACCTGAGGAAGAGCTTCCGTCTGCTGTCCTGCTTCAAGAAGGACATGCACAAAGTGGAGACCTATCTGAGCGTGGCCAAGTGCAGGAGATCCCTGGATTCCAACTGCACCTTGTAGGAGAGAGAGAGAGAGAGAGAGAGAGAGAGAGAGAGTGAGAGTGAGAGAGAGTCTGGGATCTGAGAAAGGTTTGAATAGATTTAAATAGAAAATCTGTCCAGGCATGACTATCAGCTTTCTTTCTCTTTTCTTTTCTTTCTTTGAGTTTCACTTCTAACTTAATGTATTTATTCTCCTCACCATGAAAAACTCCTCCATTCACCTGGTTAGCAGATTTCTTTGTCTTTATAGCGGTCAAATGGAACCAGTTTCACGATGGTGCTATGCAAATTCAGCTTTACATCAAATAACAACCAAAAAACTCCGATAATCCGATTAAACAATCAAACTTTGAAACGGACGACGAAGCTGGCCAACGAATGTGAAATATTCAGTGTCAAGTCTATACTCTTCATTTTTATTATTCAGCTTTGACTGTGTGAAAATCTCTCTCTGTGCTTTTTGTGGATTTCCAATAAAGTTAATCTCTGCATTACAATTTGAGTATTTGTGATTTTGGCTACAATTTTTCCCGTATTTGTTTATCCGAGGCTAACACACTGATTTTATCTCTGCAATTCTCCGGTCACTGTGCTGTGATGTCATCAGTAGGTGGTCCTACTACTGTTTGCCATAACGGTTTATGAACGTTTATCAGTGGGTAGAGCTACTAGCATTCCGAATCAGTTTCCTTGTGGCTAAAATGGAGCACGGTTGATGAAACGGTGATTTGTTTTGTGGGCGTTCAACATTAAACGTGAATATAACACAGATAACGTACAATAAACTGCTTTAATAAATAAAACTCTCAAATAGTTGGACAGAATAAAGACAAAATATTTGGAATGTTCGGAAAAGATACGTTTTCTAATGAAGTGTTTGTGTTTAATGATGCTCCGTAAACCGACATGGGATGGAATACTTTATTCTTTAATGCAGTAACCAGTTACGCATATTTATATACATTTACCTTCGTACACAATAATCACTTTAAAAAAAAAAAAAAAAAGCTCAAGACAATGTCACATGCTTCTCAAGTAACCACTACTGAAATTAAAACCAGTAATAAATACACACACACACACACACGCGCACACACACACTCACTCTCTCCCCGTCTCTCACACGAGTTCTCAGTACCAAAACATTAAGCAGTAAAGAAACAATAAATACAACACAACATTGGTGGCTGTTATCCTTAAAAATAGTCACTCCTTAATTCACGCTGCATTATAAATAATCTGCTCTAACTGCAAAAAAAAACTCTCACTATGCCTTTAAATCTGATCGAAGAGCCCTGGCAGCTCACGTGTAACGTACCGTCTGGATAATTCTATACCTTTCCGATGACATCAGAATGATTTGATACTCAACTGATCTCCTGAAGCGTCCGAACAGTCTAGTTTCCCCAAGTACCAGTGTGTGTGTTTAAAAGCTCTCGCAAACTGTAAGGAGCTCTTTTCACTCCCATTCTGCCAAGGGTGTATCCCGAACCCTTTCCCTCTCCAGGAAAAGGTCAAAAAACGAACCCATTTGGCAGATGCAAAGTCATACCAGTGAGGCGTAAATCAATCCAAGCTTACAGCTGAACAGTTAAGGGGTTAACGGGTTAGTGGCCCTGTGTCAGTCTTGGGATTCGAAATAAAACCATCCGGTCATCTTAACCACCGAACAACCACTTTAACCACTTAAGCGAAACCAGAGACGGGAAACTGCACAGTGGAGGGGAGACAGCGTTACCAGAACCGCGTCATCTGAAGCTCTTGGAAAGGTCACGGGTAAGGGCAGGTGTCCAAAAACATTCAGACTTTCCCTGGTTAAGGAGAGTGATGAAGCGAAGGCAAAGCGGGTGGAACTGAGGATTAACAAAGCAAAAGAGAATCGTCGTCGCTGGTTTCTGTTCTAGTCGTGGCCTCTAAGCAGGCGTCGGGAATCTGAGCCGTGTGAACCATCCCGCAGTGTTCGCAGGGCCCGTCCCGAATCGCTGGTCTGCCTCGGAGCGAGGGAGCAGCGGAGGGTGCATCCGAGGTTTCGGTTAAAGGAACGAGGAGCTCGACATCTTCGTCGTCGTCTTCTTCACCCGTTGTTCCGTTCTGCATCTGCCTGAGAGGGCTTCGGTTCTGCTGCGCGAAACGAGATCCGAGGGACATCCGGACCCAGCGCAGCCCACGAGCCACAAACGAGCCCCGCCCGTTAAGAGGAGGGACCACTATTTCGTCGCTCTCGGCAACAGCATGTGGGGCGGTGCTTGCGGAAACGGACACGACGGTGGCGGCAGGAGGGGTCTTATGAGGCAGAAGAGAAGCCGATGCTCCGCCCACCGCACCCTGCTGCTCGCTCTCCGAATCGTCCGAGTCCAGACGCTCCGAAACGTGGGTGGAGCTTCCAACGCCGTTAGCCCCGCTTCCTGAATCTGACTCCACCCCTGCTCCAGAGGACACAAGCGCTAAAGAGGCGGAGTGGCGAGAGCGTGTGAAGTTGAAGAGCCGGCGCCAGACGTTACCATGGCGACCAGACGAAGGGAGGCGGATGGAGGTGAAGCCGAGCTGAGAGCGAACGGCCAGCCGGAGATTCTCCAGCACGGAAGCCTGGGGAGACAAGAAACATTTTAAAAGAATTATTAATGGAGTTTTGGGAAATTTCTTTTAACGTTTAAAGCTAAAAATAACCTACCCGAGATTAGGCACCATTAAAAAAAAAATTTACATTTAAATACCAGGCTAAAACTAACAAATAAACTTATTATAAATAAATAATAAAATTAATAAACAATTATTTTTAAAAAGAAACAAGATAGAAAACACGTCTCACCTGGTTGCCAGAACAGACCGGGAAATCCTCCACAGGGGGGATTAAACCCTGCGCGATAAGCTGGCCATATGAGGGCGGAGCTTCTCTCCTCAGTAACTCTGCCTCAACTCTGGACAACTGCGTCTCAAACGACCTGAAACAGAAGAAAAGTAATAAATGAACTAGGAAAACTTTTTAAAAAATCTAAATGATGATAAAAACAGTCAACGTTGGTAAATCTCTACTGAACTAATATAGATTCTGATTTCAGTTTTATTGACCTGCGCTCAAAGCTCCTGAGGGAGTAGAGTTTGCAGGTGCAGCCGAGTGCGATAACGAGCAGCAGGCCGCACACCAAGCTGCCGATAACCGCGGCTGCAATGACTCGTGTTGGCACGGCAACAGGGCACGCATCCTCGTCGCTGGCATCGCCGCAGTCATCCTGCGCGTCACACACCCAGCTCTCGAACACGCAGCGGCCATTCCTGCAGTGGAAGTTCCCGGGCTGGCAGAAAGCGCAGTTCTTTTCGTCCGAGCCGTTGGGGCAGCGGTTCTGATAGTTACAGCGGTCGGATCGCGGGTAACACGCGCCGTTTCTCGAGCATGGGAACTCGTCTTCGCCGCATCCGCTGCAGTTTAGCTCGTCTCTTCCATTAGCGCAGTGCCAGTATCCATCACAGCGCTGCTGTTCGGTGTAACACCCCCAGTTTCCTCCACACGGCATCTCCCAGGGCAAACAAAACCCTTCGACCTGATACGTAGCGTTAAATCCTCGCGCTGTGTTGATCTTATCTGAGTAAAAGTGCACGCGCAGCTGCCCTGATGACGAAATGACAGTTACGACAGATGTGCGTGAATCGAGGGCGGTCAGGACCCTAAGGAGGCGTCTAGGCTCCGCCTCCAAGCCGTCGTAGACTTTTACAAAATCTCCATAGTACCCAGTTCCGTCCAGTTTGAAATCCAGGAAGTGCAGGACGACTCGGCGGCGGTCGCCAGTATCGATTAGCCACGTGCAGTCGCTTCCCGGGGGATAGAAATCCGGATAGTTCGGAGAGTTAAAAGTCCCATAAAAATTTTGGAGGCGGAGCTCAGAACACGCTGGGGCGACACAGTCGATTTCGTCGCTCAGATCCTGGCAGTCAATTGCGCCGTCACAGCGGAGAGAAGAAGGGAGACAGGTGAGAACCCGGGTGTAGCGTGACACGCAGGGGAACTGATCGAAAGAGCACGGCTGGAAGGAGAAGAAGGACGAAGACGACGAAGGAGGGATGGGGTGCACACACAGCTCCTCGTCCGAGTTGTCTCCGCACTCGTCCATCGTGTTGCACCTCCATGACTGGGGGATGCACTTCCCGTTCACACAGTGGAACTGATCCGACTCACAGCTCGCCTCCTCCGACTTCCCTGAGGGGGAAAGAAAAACTTAATATTGCTGTGTAAGAACAGGGAGCAGGCATTTAAAAACAGTACTGTGGAATTTTTAGATACATTAAAATTGCTAACCAGATGACAGATGGATCTGATCACTGGATTTGATACTACTATGAGCAAAGTGTTTAAAATATGCAAATGAACAATTCGGATTCCAGTGCAGGACACTCAGATACAGACTCCCAAAACGAGAACTGGGAAAAATGAAAAATTAATACTATTCATTACAACAATATGAAATGCTATTGTTTTTTCTCATTTTTGTTTTATGTGATGATTAAACATATATTTATATGAACATTTATATGTCTTAGATTGCTGAATAAAGTCTGTGGAATGGGATACACATATTGTTATTGTTAGATATTGTGACAAGCGGCTTTGCTATCTTTCAGCTTTAAAGATCGAGCTTGATATGACGGATTCTTCAATAAATCAGAATCAGCCTGGTTAACAGAAACAGACAGCTGGATCTGAATAATCGCTTCAAGGGCATCGGGTTTGTTTACGGAGAGCCGAGACCCATCCGAGCCTGCTCATCCACTGAGAAGGAAAAATCTTTTAAAACCAACAAGCAGCCAGACAAATCAATGGCATATAAACCTAATAAAGTCTTTTCTGAACCACAAAGAACGTCACCATTAACAGAACTAATCGTTACTGATCTTAATGGAGTTGCGTAGCCGCAACTGTTAGGAAGAAAAAAACTATTTTTGAGAAAGCGAAGGCAGACAGTGAGAGTAAATCCAGTACAGGGGTGTTTTTTATAACAGGGATTTGCGATGCGATTACGCAACACCGCCTGCCTCGTGCCTCTTTTATCCGCCTGTTATAAATAGCAGTGTTTATTTTCTGCGCTACCTGTGATGTAAGAGAGCCTGAAGCCCTTGCCAGTGAGAGTGTCATCAGAGTGAAATTTAATCCACACGTGGTCCTGAGAGGAGATGTACGGAGCCGGGATGGAAGAACCGCACGCTCGGTAGCCGTCCAGGTTCTTGTAGGTGCCAATGGAGATCCAGTCCAGACCGCAGCGATGTGAGCTCTGGATCTCAAAGTCCTGAAAACTGGAGGAGGGGAGAGGAAAAAAATACAATAAAATAAATCAGATCACTGACTGGAAGGGTAACTCTTACTTCTCTAAAGCTGACCGTCATGCATCATGTAATGTTTTATTCCGCCTACCTCACAGCCATTTAATGTTTATCCATTTACAGTTACATTTAAACTGTTCCCTGTTCTCTTAATAATGTTACAGCAGCTATAAAGAGTCATCCTCTTTTTTTCCCCTCTCTCTTGAAATTGATGGGAAGGAAAAAAACAAGCTTGTCATGCTGTGAAAACACAGAAAACGCTCCAGGTTGTTCATCCTGAAAACTTTGACACTGCAGACTCTTTCCATAAACGTTCAATAAATGTCCCTGTGAACAAGCCGTTACCATAGAAACAATCACACGCAAATATCAGAGCTGCTGTTACAGAAAATCAATCAACCCCTTCAGTGAAGTATCTAATCTAAACTCCCTGAATGTTTTTCTGCTCCTGTGCTCTCACAGTTGCTCAGTCACATAAACACACTCCGTGTGGAAAGAAGAGTGTGTGTGTGTGTGTGTGCGTATTTCTGTCCTGGTTACCATGGATACCAACAGAACCGCACTATCGCTGCTGCTGACGCCCTCAAAGTGACCAGTTACAAAAAAACAACCAACAAGTGTTGTGTAACGTCCGATCCATATCTCGATGTTGTAACTGTTGCTCTCTGTGACACATCTTTACACACACACACACACACACATTATAAATGTTGACTATACTGTAAATAATATATTAAGCAATAATTAAGGCACTGTTATGCGTAATGTAAAACCCTGCGTTGTTGTTATGATGGTTATTGGTGTTCTCAGATCGCTCGTGAATGGTGAGATATTACAGTAACTGCTTTTGATAAAAACACTTAAGAGCGTTATGAGTCATGGTGCAGACGCTGGAAGAGCTGCTGCTGGTGCTGTTATACTGTTACAGAAGAGTGTGTGTAAGAAATGTGATAGCGTTGCATCAGAAATAGGCCCCCTGATGTACAGACACACCTAAAACTAATCATACAGTTTCTGATAAGATGCTGCTCTGTCTGCGTGTGTGTGTGAGAGAGAGAGCAAGACAGAGAGAGAGATAGAGAGACCGAGAGAGTGTAAAAAGTGATAATTGTGTTTAGTTTTTCCGTATGACTAGATCAGGGTGAATAGGTCTGTTTGAAACACTTTTAAGAATTCTGTTGAATTCTGTGTGTGTGTGTACTTTAAGGTGAGGATTTCTGCATTTGAAAGTAGGTGTTAAGAAAGACAGACTGTCTTCAGAAAGACAGAGACAGAGAGAGAGAGAGAGAGAGAGAGACAGACAGACAGAGAGAGAGAGACAGAGAGAGAGACAGACAGACAGAGAGAGACAGACAGAGAGAGACAGACAGAGAGAGAGACAGACAGAGAGAGACAGAGAGAGAGAGACAGACAGAGAGAGACAGAGAGACAGAGACAGAGAGAGAGAGACAGAGAGTGCGTGTGTTGATTCCAAGGTGAGGATTTCTATGTTTGAAAGTAAGTGATAATGACTTTAGAAAGACTAGAGAGAGAGAGAGAGAGAGAGAGAGAAAGAGAGAGCGAGAGAGAGAGAGAGAGAGTGAGAGCGAGAGAGAGAGAGTGAGTGTACCTGATGGTGATAATTTCTCCAGGATTTGCTCGAATGTTCCAGCTGCAGTTGATGCGAGACGGATACTCGAAGGGCCACCCAGGACTGGTGATCACACCGCTGGAGGCCCTGATCTGCTCTACCATGTCTCCACAGGCTACACACACACACACACACACACACACACACACACACACACACACACCCCCCCATATAAATTTATCACTTCCCTATTCACCAAAAATAATTACAATAGTTCTACTTGATTGATAGATAGATAGACAGCTCACCGTTGGAGATGCCGGACACGTAGACGTTCTCACCGTGCTGAGAGGAGACGGATTTATCTGGCAAAAAGAATTAGAACAAAAAACGAAATCACAGAAAATCATCATCATCATCGTCGTCGTCACGTTCATACTTTTGTATTCAGCAATTACAAATGCAAACAGAAACCCATCAGACGAGCTGTAGAGAAACTCCGCCTTTCTCTTTAACAGAGCTTTAATCATTCTCCTGATTTCTGATGCTCTGTAGAGCCACACGTCTCTAACATCTTTACAAAACATCCTACTTTAAATTAAATCACAAGTATTTATGGACCTCAGCTCATTTAAATGACCAACCAGCTTACTGAAATAAAATTTACAAACAAGTTTATAAGACAGTACTCAGACCTTTTGTACATAATCATTAAAATTGTCGAAAGTACTTTAAAAAATATATACTGAAAAACATTAATTTACAATAAAAAAATACACCCACATTTAATAGAAGCTTTTTTCAATTTCTTCTTAAGTACATTTTTAGCACAATTTTATAATTTTTTTTTTTATTATGTGATCATTATATCATTACATGATTATCTTTCCTATAAGGCAACAAACCCAAATGTTATGCAATTACATCAACTTTGTATCAATGTACTGAAAAATGTCTTTAAATATCCTAACATTTATATATTTATATTGAACGTTTATGTATTTAGATTTTTTAAATGAACTTTCTAGAATTCTCAGATTTTTTTTTTATTCTTTGTATAATATTTTATTATTATTATTTTTTTTACAACTCGGAAAAAATCAAATATATTTTTTAAAAACTTTGTGCATAGGAAAGGGTTACAGATGGAGATCTAGTGGGTTTTTAGAGATCTACTAGACATGTTTAAATAAAGTAGAAAGAGTGTAATAACTGTGTGTGTGTGTGTGTGTGTGTGTGTGTGTGTGTGTGTGAGTGAGAGAGAGTGTGAAAGAGAGAGAACAATAGATGCTCTTTGTTCCTTTAATTTCAGCTTCAAACCAGCTGTGTGTTCTTTCTCTTTCTCTCTCTCTCTCACACACACACACACACACACACACACACACACACACACACACACACGACCATCTGTCCTAAAACACATTTAAACCCTTCTTCTTTATCACTGGAAGCTTCAGTACTCACTGAGGAAGACCACACTGAGGATGAAGAGTGAATTAGTCCATGATGAAATCTTCCTCATGCCCCAATCCCTGGCCATAATAACGCTCTTGTGCCTCTACTTTAACACTTTTAAAATGAAATGATTTTTTTATTATTTCATCTGACCTCTGACCTCTGACTGGACGGACCTGTTCGCAGAAATGTTAAATAACACTAAAAGTAAGATCTTTCGGTCGACATAATGCTAAACAAACACTTTAAACTGCTGTGATGTTAAGTAAATGTCGGACACTAACGCAGCTGCATGCTTTAAAGCACACAAATAAATATTAGCAGCATTAACAGTAATAAATAAAACACATAAATAAATAAATATCAATACAGTGTAAACTAAAGCTAACACTAGCTATGCTAGTTTACCAAGCAGGGAAGGGAATGCAAAGATAAAATAGCTAGCATGATATTTCAGCCAAAAATAAATGTTAGTTCTGTTAATAAATGATTAAATTAAAAGCTGAAATTCGGTTTAAACGAATTTAAACAAAATCCCGGTTGATTGTCTGGGAGATAGTTAAGGATGCTAGCTAGAACTCCGTTAGCCACCGAGCTACATACAAAACAAACGAGAAAGGAAATGAGAACAGACAGCCGTGTAAAATCCACAAAGTGAACTAAAAACATAACACGATGATATCGTTAGTTATTCAATTCTATATCTAGACGCCGTTTGGTTAACTAGTTAGCGATGACTAGTCCGTGTCTTTTCTTTTCTCTGAACGATTCAGCTACTAGGAAAAAGTAGCGCAGGGTAAAAAGAAAAAATCCTGAGATGTAACCGGAATAAAAGAGAATAATAATCTGCTTGGGTTTGAAATGATAAGAATGATTAAATCCAATGTTTTGCAAAAAAAAAATCGACAACAACAAAAAAAAAGGCAGTCCGTTATCCGCGTTTCTGATCCAAACAAAGAGCCGGTGACATTGTCGGCTACGCGGCCCACACAAATGCGTGTTGTTACATCCGGGTACTTCACACTGGACGTGGCCCACACAATACGTGTTGTTACATCCGGGTACTTCAGACTGGACGCGTCCCAATCTGTTCACTCCTTCTCCTTGTCGCAACTATGGCCGCCATTACAGAAATGTCTTTTAGGAGAGCAAAACTCAAAATGTACTATGTTCAAGAGTGTTTTTATAAAACAGAAATGATCAGTACTCACTCAGGCCAAAAGTTTGTGGACACCCATATGCATTTATTTATTTTTTCTCAAACATTTACCACAAACTTTGAAGCACACAACTGTATCGAATGATTCTTTGTGCCCTGTAGCATCACAATTTCCTTTCACTGGAACTAAGATTCCCAAACACTGTTCCAGCATGACAAAGCCATGTGAACCCAAAGTGTGTTAGGTTCGTAGTGGAAGAACTCGAGCGTCCTGCTGCACCGTGAACTGGGATGAAACACGTGCATAAGAATCGCCATATCTTTGTGAGGAAAAAATATATAAAACGGTATGAAGAAGCGAGGCTTGTAGTGAACATTCATGAAGTGAATGTTGCTAAATCTTTTCAGGAGTAAGGTATGCTCAAGAAGTTGGTAGAATTCACCAGATTACTGATCAGCTGATTTGCATCTTCACTGAATTGTCACGTTTGTATACCTAACCACTAAGAAGGAAGATTTTATAAAAACACTACTCTGTGTCTAGGAACATTTTTATCTGTATCTGATGCAGAAAAGCTAGTTCATGCATTCATGACCTCCAGACTGGACTATTGTAATGCATTACTAGGCGGTTGTCCTGCATCTTCAATAAACAAGCTACAGTTAGTCCAAAATTCAGCCGCCAGAGTCCTTACTAGGTCAAGAAAATATGATCATATAACCACAATATTATCATCCCTGCACTGGCTACCTGTTAAGTTTAGAATTGATTATAAACTAGCACTACTTACATACAAGACTCTAAATGGTTTAGCTCCCACGTATCTAGCCAGTCTTCTAAAAATCACAATCCACCACGCTCCTTAAGATCTCAAAACTCCAAACTTCTGGTAATTCCCAGAATATCTAAGTATACAAAAGGGGGTAGAGCGTTTTCCTATTTAGTTCCTAAACTTTGGAATAGCCTTCCTGACGGTGTTCGGGGCTCAGACACAGTCTCCCAGTTCATACGTAGACTAAAGACATATCTCTTTAGCCAGGCATACATTTAATACATCCGATAACCTTGTGCTCCAGTACATCTGATTAAATACACCATCTAGTGTCTGCTAATATTATGAACAGCAGCTACGCTAATTCCTTTCCACTTGTTTCTCTTCTTCTACCCATCCTGAGACATATAGAGGTTGTGCCAGCTCCAGTGGCATCCAGAGATGGACCAGCTCCAGCTGGGCTCTGCTTTGTGAGGATTGGGGTATTCAAAGCAGCACTGCCAATCGTACTATATATTTACTCTGTCCTATGCTTCTCCTTCTCTTTTATCTCTTCCTCACTTGCTGGCATTGCCTGAGGCTCCCAGTTTACTTTGCCCACCAGAGGACATAAAAATAATTTTTTAAAACATGTATAGGTGGAAAGTGGTGCAAAATGAAAAGAAATCAACAGAAATCAAACGTAAATCCTACTTTCTAAGCCCATAATCCACCTTCCTACAATTTATGCTTCAGTAGTTAATCTTCAGCCTGGATGGATCCCCAGGATGAAGCTGTGCACTAACCTGGGCCAGTATGAGAGATCAACAACAGAGAGGAGCATGGAACACAGACAACAGAGACACATCCCCTGACAATCTGATAAAAGTTATGATGTTACAATTATCATTTATGGTGAACTTTGACAAGGTTTACAGCATTACATGCATATTGATACATACATCATATACTTTGATATATTTGGTATATATTGTTGTCAATATAATGTCCAGGCCATTTTTAGTGATTTTAATTCAGTTTTATTCAGGCACAAAATCTTAATTCATAACATTCTCAAGAAAATTTGTGAGCTTTCAGGAAATGAATTCATTCATTTTGCACATCAAGAACATTTTCTTTCAAGCCTTGTAAATTACAAAGTAAAGTAAATTTTGTAATTCATTTACCATGAATTACAATTTTTTAGCCATTTTACCCCAGGATTGATGACATTCCCAGCAATGCCATCATCATCATCATCGTCATTGTCATCATGGTCGTCATCATCGTCATCATCATCATCATCATCATCAGTGCAACCTGCATGCCCTGGAACATAATCAGGATCCTCCACATTTATTGTCTTCATTGTCCTCTATTTCTGATTTCTCTGGCTGAGGAAACACAGCTTTGCATGTACCTTTAACCCTAGAACAATTTAGTTCGCCAATAAGAAAAATAAATAAATTTAAGTTACTGCATGAATATGTTTGCATTTGTTTGAGTGTAAATAATATTTATGGAAATGTATATGAAGTCCAATTAATTGCATATTATGATGTTTATTGTAGGGGAAAAAGACTCAGAGATCACTCATTAAACTTTAGGCTGCACTACAATCTGTTTTTTTACCCCGTACATACATATCAAGTGCATTGTCAGGTGTGATTTTGGAAAATTATGACATAAATGTATTTCTGTATTTCTCATATATTTTTGCTATATTTATATAATTTACCCTCTGCCCTGATCACAACAACATCATGGTTTGATTCCTACTAAGATGATTATTTTTATTTGACCCTATTACTTGATGACTGACCAGCAAATTTCTTCCTTTTGTGTGACTGAATGAAGTTATAGACTGAAATAATAACAGTCCGTCTCTTAATGATTTGTGTTGCTTTCTTGAGTATCTGTGAACGTTTGCGCCTATTGAAATCGTTGTGAGTCCCTCACTTGACCTAAGTGTGAAAAGGGGTCAAAATATACAGCAGATTTTTATGTTTATTTATTGGTGTAGCAAGCTGTTACAAACCTTGTAAGTAAAACTGACCTAGCTAGTTAGCAGCTCATACGTTACTGAAATTAACATAACGTACCATCCAAGATGTTTAGCAAACAAATGCTTGATTCGGTTGCTTGATTGCATTGCATATAGTCCTAAGTTAGAGAATTGTGTCCTCTCAAGATTACATAATGGTAGATATATGATCCATTTCCATACAGGAACTGAAAGACAGCATCACTGGCACCAGGTTCTCAGATCCAAGTAGAGAGACTAATGTCTCTCCGACCCCAAGGGACTCTTCAACAAATGTACCTGATGGAGCCCTGTCCCAGGTCAGCAGTGGGGTTGAGTAGTACCCAGAGACACCCAAAGCTCAACTAGAGGAGATGCACAAGAGTCTGGAGGCGCCTGGAAAGTGTGGAGCGCCTGGAAAGTGACATGATTATGCAACTACTGCGACAAGAGCAAATAAACCAGAGAATTTCCCAATATTGTCAGTATACTGGCATATAATTATATTAAATATCACCAATGCACAACATGGGTCTATATGCATATTCATTTCCTATGTTGCTTGGCTGGGTATTTCTTTGTTTTATCTTTTGAAATCAATTTGTTTCAGCATTTAATATTCACCAATCTATGAATTCCATCATCCGTGAATTTTCAAAATAGCTTTTTTCAATAACCACAAATTAATATTTTATTTTTTCCCTAGGTTTTGTGTTACTACATCTAGTTTACACAGATGGGTCAAAAATGACCCATCTATGTACACATGTTAAACAAAAGAATAAAGACAACATTTTGTTAAAATAATCGTTTTAACAGTTATTAAGAAAAACACATTAAACACTTGAAATATGTTAATTTGCCACTTTTTCCACGCATAACGTACACAGATCACTGATAGCCAATAACACCGAAACTGTAGTGTATCTGTAGTTAATGTGAATAAAAGAACATTCCACTGTCTCAACCGTTTATCCAATCTATCACCAGGTCATGGGGAGCCTGTGTCTCAGGCATCATCGGGCATCAAGGCAGGATACACCCTGGATGGAGTGCCAACCCGTCACAGGGCACACATACACATACTACGGGCAATTTAGAGACTCCAATCAGCCTAGAAGCATGTCTTTGGACAGTGGGAGGAAACCAGAGACAACCCACCAAGCACGGGGAACACACACACACACACACACACACACACACACACACACACACACACACACAGAGCGGGAGCGAGACTCAAACGCGGGATGCTGGACGTGTAAGGTGAACATGCTAACCACTAAGCCACTGTGCCGCCAATAAAAGAATATAGTAATGCTGATAAAATAAAATCACACATGTTCAGCCATCTCAAATTGGCATCTCAGTGCTTACGTGCCTCACAAATGAAAACTACATGCCCTCCAATGGCCTCTTCAAATGTAGCATGACAAGATCTTTGACCTGCTCCTTGATAAATAGCCGTCGTGCATTGGTCACACCACCCATGTAATCTGTTACAGCACATTGTACCATAGCACCATGGGCCACCTCTGTGTTCTCCGCTTACATAAGTAGGTGCGAACCATCTGATCCATTGTGTCCACTCCTCCTTTAGGTTTATTATAGTAATGGATCATTTCTCGTACGGCTTCAGGTTTGGTCGGCAACATGTGAAGACGTGTTTGACTGGTCTCCATACTGAACTGTATATATTTGTTTCAACACAAACGCATTTTCGACCAGCTCGAGGTGATTTCGTATGACTAAAAGAGTAGAGACTGTTTTAAGGCAAGTTTGAATAAATAATCGCCCTATTTTGAGGCTTATTGAATATGCCCGGTACGCTCAGCAAACCAGATAAGATGGCGGAGAGCGAGATGGTGGAAGCAGCGGAAAGCAGAATGGAAACTAATCAAGAGCTCATTCTCCGCGAGATAAGAGTGTTTAAAACGGAGTTACTCTTGAAAATAGACGAAAAAGCCACAGTCTAGGCCACAGAGATAAAGACGCAACGTGAGCAGCTGAGAGAAGAGTTTCTGACTGTGATTAACCCCCCCCCCCAATAATGAACAAAACAAACTAGAAATCTGTCCTTACAGTTCTCAGCATTGCACCACTAGAGGGCAGGATTGCTCTAAAATATTGTACGTAATTCTTTACGGTTGTTCTACTGATATATCGTGTAGTTTAAGCATCCTGAGGAAAGCAAGTCACATGATCACGCTACGCTCGAGCAGACAAAGCCATACTGATATTAACATGTATCTCTTTCAAATCAACAAGGACATTTTCAATGTTAGCTGATAATGCTGAAAAGTCCTTTTCAGGAGACAAATCATCCGACTGTCCGCTTTCATCTGCTGTGAAATACCACCAGGCTTCTGCTTTGTACAGAATGACACTTGGAGATAAAAAACAGAAGGATATTCCACACATCACTGAATCTTTTTATATCGGAAACGCCACTGCCGATGGACGCATTTACACTCCATGGCCTTTTCACACAAACTCTTCTTCTTCTTGTACAAAGTAAGAAAATACGGACAATAGATTGAACAGTGTGGTTTGCTGGCAGCACAACCTGCAGAACAAAGTGCTTCAGAGACTGAAGAAGGTGAACCTTAAATATCTATGATATATAATATAACTGGACCCAAGTGACGGATATCTTCTGAAAGATTTTCCCTTATAGGTGTTACGGTGTGTGAGTGTAAGTGTGAAGGCCAGAGTGGACGATTCACATCAATTTCATTCTCAACAAACCATACAATAAATCAGTGTGTCCTGCAGCTGGGGGGTGGAGTCACTCTGGACAATACCACGCCCATCAGGATAGAAATGTTTCATCATACAGTCCACACATGATCACAGAAATCAATGCCAAATCAAGCAAACTTCACAATATGCAGGGATGCTGTGATGTTCTTGCTGTGACCGGGAAAGTTAACGCAGATTCGGGTCAAGGCATGCTGTGATGTCATTACAACACGCGTTGAGCCAAATCTCTCTTAAAAGAAGAATCCTGTGCTTGTAATTTGATGATCTGAGTAGATTTACACAAATAAATAAATAAATAAATAAATAAATAAATAAACAAATTAAATAGCAAATTTTGGACACACTCCACACACACACACACACACACACACACACACACACACACAAATACAAACTGATCATAGGATAAAGTTGATCAGAAGATCAGAAGAACTTTGTGTTTATTTGTAGCAATGCTTCACTACATGAGGACAAGTTGAGGCAAAATATGCAAGCAAGATAAATAAATGCCCCCCTCACCCGACACACACATACACACACACACACACACACACACACACACACACACACAAACACGAACACACCCTTCTCATTGTTTCCTTTTTCTCAGTTATATTACCGATTTTTAAAATTTTTATTATTATTATTATTATTTGAATCAATCTGAAATAAAAGCCACAAGGAATCCTACAGAGGTGACGTCCAACTAAACACCGGATGATGTAAAGTGAGGAACGAGGTCACTCATGACCTGAAGTATGCACTTGACAGGAGAGTCATATGAGCCAATTCTCAACCTCGAAACAATCTCGAACCGCCTCGAACCATCTCAGTAAAGTCATAGATTTGATTGGCTTTGTGAGCTCCAACAATCCGGCATCCTGCAGCCTGCTGGACCGATAAACATCAGCATGTTTGATGAAAGCTTGTCAAACCCACAGAGCGACTCTCTTATTTTTTATTATTATTTTTTTTTCTCCAGCTGATGACTGACAAGTGTGCAATCTCTCAGATGCCACGTTTCCTTTTCCAGATGTTTTCAAGTCTCTTCTCACTCGTTATCTTGTTGGAGTTTTCGGGTAAATAACATTTCGTCTGAGCCGTGCACCGCATTGTAGTCGAAACATCTTGAATGATGCGTCCGTTTCTGACAACCATCTGTGCAGAATAGCTGGCTTTTTGCTTTATTTCTTTTTTTTTTTTTGCACAATTAGGAGTTTTGGAATTTTAGCATTAGACCCAGTCTCGTGCATCACTCTTGGAAACGCGCAGCGTGCATGACGAGTCTCATCAACAGAAGTGCCATATGGATTGAAGAGGTGCTTTATGGGAAACATATGGACAAAGTAATTAACAATTACACCAAGTTACTTCACCAAGTCCAACAGCAACTCCGGAGACACGTCTCGCTGATCTAATGACTGTTTATTTACTGTGTTGAAGCAGTGTTGCTCGTCTGCGTTTACACTCTTTACACTCTTACACTCTGCTACACCGCTGCCTTTATTCTCTAATATTTAGCAACTTTTTTTTTACTAAACTGTGGAATAAAAAAATGACTTGTTCTAATTTCAATAAATAATAAAAAAACCCAGAAGATTTCAAAATAGACTTGAATTAGAATTGAAAAGAATTGTGTTTATCTTTAATCTGTGTTATATTTGACTAATATTACTTTTATCATTATTTAAGAAATGAAGTATCTATCTGTC